>JADDOH010023084.1:0-197979 GCA_016648135.1 Agrypnia vestita | reverse complement strand
GACCGTTTAACGGAAGGAATAAAAGATGAGCGATACTTACGGATCATTGTCCATACAGTAGAAATAGGAGTAGTGGGGGATATAGAAGTACAAAACTGTTGCCAACACTTTCTTTTTTTCTTCCTTAAAAATTTTTTGGTTTGAGCCTGAGTTTTTTTGACAACTAAGTAATTAGCCATACTCATATCTTTTTTGTAGGTAGACATAGCAGTTTTACGCTTTCTTACGGCCTGGGTACATTCTTCATCCCACCAGGGGGGAGAGGCGGGGAATTTTGGGTTAGGGTTTGATTTTGGGATGCTTTTGTCTGCTGCATGTTGGATAATTGAAATTAATTGCGAAAATGTTGATTGAATTTCCTCAGAGGTAATATGCAAAGGGAGGGGAGCGGTAGAGGATTCAAGGAGTTCGCGGAAGTGGTTCCAATTTGCTTTTTTAAAATTAAATTTAGGAACTCTTTTTACAGGAGATTTGGGTGATTTTGAGACAAATGAGAGGATTATAGGGAAATGGTCACTAGAGTGTGGATCTCCTAGTATTGACCAACTGGTTGACGCTGCTAAGGAATTGGAACAGATAGACAGATCCACCGCACTGGCTCGTTGAGACGGGGAACTGAACCTAGTGGGAGAGCCATCATTGAGGATAATTAGGTTATTATCGTCAATGAATGAAATAATATTAGTTCCAGATCGATCACAAAACGCACTGCCCCATGACTGAGAGTGAGCATTGAGATCTCCAAGAATAAAAAAAGAAGAAGGAAGAAGAGAGATAACTGAGTTCCAAGCATCAATGTCGAATGTGCCATTGGGGGGGCAATATACTGAAACATATCCCACATCATTGACTTTAGCACCTACTATTTGGAATGAGGGAAAGGACGGAAGAGGGATTTGAGAAAAGGAAAAGGAATTTTTTATAAGTAGGGCTACTCCGCCCTTGCCGTCTGGACGGTCATCCCTGAGACAGGAGAATCCTGGGATCTTAAACAGATAGTTCTGCTTAAACCAGGTCTCTGATATTGCTGCTATATCTATATTGTAAGTTTTTAGTAGAGAAACTATTTCATGTTTATTACAAACAGCACTACGGCTGTTCCACTGAAGGATTTGAACATCGGAGGCCATTATGAAGGGAGTTAAGAGATGAAATTATAGAAGCAGCGTTGGACGGTAAAGAATTGCTATTAGAAATTAAATTAATGAGTATCATAAGTAAAGTCTGAATAAAAGAAGAATTTTCATTGCTAATGGCATTTGACAGGGGAGTAGATGGTGGAAGAGTAGGAGTTTTTGTTGGTTGGCTAATATTAGAAGTAATGACATTGGATGGGTTAGAACTATAAGAGAACAGTTGATCATTATGTCCTTGTCTGTCATATCCCGGAGAGCTAGGAACTTTTGATTTAGGATTATGGTATACGGTTTTACGGAAAGAGGTAGCAGGAAGATTAGGTGTAAAGAGGCAACTCTGGGGAGTTTGAGTAACGGGAGGTTGAGATGAGACATTGGCAAATGATTTTTTGGAAATCGAGAAAATTTTGGATGCTTGAAAATATGATGCATTGTTGGCGGCCATATATTGTTTTATGTTTTTTTGTCTGGTTAATTCTGGACATGAAAAACTAGTCGCCGTATGATTACCTGAACAGTTCACGCAGGTGGGGACATCGGGAGGATTTGGGCATTGATTGGTAAGATGATTTTCACCGCACTTGAAGCATCGAGGAGAGGATCTACATGTCACCTTAGAATGTCCATAGCGGAGACAATTATAACACTGAATGGTTGGGAAAGTGTACAGTTCTACCGGCAGAGAATTGTACAAGAGATATACGTGAGAAGGAAGGGTTTGGCCTTCAAAAGTGAGGACCACTGTTTGTGATGGTTTCCATGTGACAGTACCAGAGGAAGTATCTTTATAGTTTAGGCGTCTAGCCTTTACAACTTTACCAATATTTTGTGAAGTAGAGATATACGAAATTATTTCTTCCTCTGAAAGATCAACGGATATGCCACGTACGAGACCCAGGCGGGTAACATTAAAGGATGGAACGTAAGCTTTGAATTTATTATTTTGTGAGTTGGTAAAACTTGATACAAAATTGTTTGCCAAAGCTCCTGATTCAAATTCAACAGAGATTTTATATCTACCTTCTGCCTTAATACCATCTGGGCGAATGCCTTTTGTTTTTTGTTGCAAAATATGTTTACCAAAATCGATTGGGTGGATTGTACCTCGTTCTGTTCTCTGAACATAGACCAGAAAAGGGGATACTGCTGAATCAGAGTACAACAGTTGAGGATGAGGAAGAGGACCCTGAGGAGCAGAAGAAGGCTCTAAAGCTGGGATTATTGAAGGCGTAGGGGAGATAGGAGGAGACGCAACGATGGTAGAGGGCTTAGGTCTTATTTTTGAAGATCTTTTTTCAATTTTCCTTTTTTTAAAAGCTGAAAAAGAGGAATCTTCTGAGGAATCCGAGTCCTCCAGAGGAAAACGCGATATTCCTCTTATGGTAGATGGTGAAGGATGAGGATCAGGGGGATCCGGAGGATCCGGAGGTCTTAAGTCCTCCATTAAGGATGTAGAAACGGAAATTCGTTAATATGCTACAATACAACAAAATATAAACTAAATACAAAGGGAAAAAAAGGTTATAAATATCTGTTTTATCCAAAATAAGTAATTATCCAAGAGAGCAAGCACAAACACAACTGTCACTTTGCAAACTTGGAACAATACCTTCATATATATATATATATATATATCTATATATATATAATATAATATATTATTAAGTTTTTTTATTATTATTAGAAAGTATTGTATATTTGTATTTCAGAAAAAAAAAATGCACTGAGCATTTATTTTCTGACTTTTTGATTCAGGTACAGAATAAAAAGAGAAGGAAAAATATATATATTTTAAAAGATTTGTGAGGCTAATAGTGGTGTAGCAATGTTAATAATTTGTAGTTAATTACCATCACGCTGATTCTCCGTGAGGGTAAGCAGAGTGGATAGAGCGCCACACTCTTCTGTCCTGAAATACAACTCTCACCTCATCCACATTCATACATCTTCGCAGCTGGCACATCTGGCACTGTCAACATTGTGTTATATATATTTCTTACCATTCTTTCCTCATTCATTCGCTCAAAATGCCCAAACCACCTGAACGACCCTTTCCTAATTCTATTAATTATGCTAAGATCAGCTTTACATTAATTCCTAATATCTTTATTCTTTACTCTATTATAAATAGATTTCCCAAACATATGTCTGAGGGTACCTTAATAATATGTAACATGAGTAAATTGGGAAAGATGTTTCATTTGTAAGTTACCACTGCCGACAAGAAATACTGTCTGCTTGTATTGCTAGATCTACAGTAATAAAGAGATTTTGTGCTGTTTGTTTGTGTGCCATAACAAAAAATTGTTAACTACTCAAAAGTTTGCATTCATACTATACAGCGCTTCCAAATTTGTAGTGTGAAATATTTTTTAAACCAAATTATATACATATATTTTCGTGAATTTATCCTTTTATACAATGAGGAAGATTCTAGACGAAACAATGAAAAGTTGTTCCTTTCTAATTAAATATTTAAATTAAATAAATTAAATTATATCATGATAAGTTTTTTTCGTTGTGTTGAGCGAATATTATCAATAAGTCCACGTGTTCTTTATGAATAAACTTTCAGTCAGAAAATAAAATAAATGTCTAATGAATAAATTAAAGTCGCAAAATTAGGTTAAATCACCGCCAAATTTCACAAAACTTTACATTAAAAAATATAAAGTTACCTTTTGGCTTTTGGACGTGACATCTTGGTGTTTAATTTTCGCAAATTTTGGCGTCACGATGAGGGGCTGAAATATTTTGGACAAGTATTTCATATTCAAAAGTATTTATATTATTTATCACTGCAATATTTACTATTGTCCATAGATGTAATTCATTCAAATTGACGTTTAGTATAATATGTGTTCGTGTTGTATGTTATGTTATAATCTTTATTCTGTGGTTATGCTCTAGGGATGGGCGTTGAATGGACGGACTAGTTGAAATCAACCGTTGACGTTGCATCGACGCGTCGACGATTTACGTTTATCGCATGGACTAGTTGAATTCGTAGACGGTGGACGGCGGACGCCGCGGACGACGGACGATTCGAGATTCAACATGCAAAGCAACGAGCGAGAGCAAGACAAAACGTCTCCGTTTATTTCTCTCTCATCTCTCGCTGCCGACTGGTAGACGCCATAGACGGCTCGACGGGTAATTTCATTTCAACTCTAAAGTACACGATCATAGTGTGCAGATCTGTGTACACGAACAATGACAGAGATTTGAAATTTGAATGCATGCGTAGGGAGAGATAGTCTTAATAAGCTATTATCTATAATTTTTTACTTGATTTTTTGCGATGTGCACGTGCGACGTTTCGGTGAATTCCCAATTTTACACTGTATAAAATAAAACAATTCTGTTTAATTATTTTATTTTTTATTGAACTATTATTAATTAACAGGCCGGCTAGATAGTTTTCTAAAATCAATATTTTATTCGATCGATCTCGACTTCTTATATCTACCTGAAAAGGGATGGTAAAATTTAATTATTGTGTTATTTCTTTACTTTTCAACTTTAGCATATAAATGATAAACAAACTTGTAGGGAATAAAATTTTCTATACCTAACATTAATTATTATATATGTAATATAATCTTGAATTTAGGTTTAATTAATTTTTATTAAAAATTCCCTATTTTCAACTTTATAGATAAAAAATAAATCTATTATTATTTTGTTTACACCACTTTTTATTGGTTTTTTACATGTTTCGGAAACAATGTTCCTTTTCTCAGATTAAGCCTTAAACTAAAGTTGACAAATAATATAGATATATTTATTTATTAATAATTTCACCACAAAGTGAAAGCCTGACTTTGAAAGATGTATTCTTCAATAAATTTCTAGATAACATCTCAAATGTAAAGTATTTTTAAATCATGTACCGGCAACGGTTGAGCCGTCGAGCAGCGTCGCGTCGAACCGTAGACAGTTGACCATCGTCCGCGACGTCCGCGTAACGAAGTTGACGCGTCAACTAGTTGACGAATTCAACTAGTTGATCGTCTCGTCGATGGACGGACGTGGACGGTCTCGTTTCGTCGACGGTAAATACGTCGACGACCCATCCCTATTATACTCTAATATATCTCTATGGAGTTTTTCAAATCCGATGGGCGTGCTGCGTGAATTCTATGGTCCTTTCACTTAAGCTGAAGATGAACATTGCATTCAAATTCGAGAGTTAATATTTTACATTCGGCAAAAAAAAACAGACTTTGCTTTAGCATGGATTCCTAGCTATTGCGGAATCCCAGCAAAAGAAAAGGCAGAAGCCTTAGCTAAGGAAGCTTCCACTTCCGGCATATCCTCTCATAATAACATTACAATTTCAGATTTACTGCCGTTACTAAAATAAAAAAATAATTTTACTTGAAAGTCTCAATGGGAGACCTCAAAATCATTTAAAAAATTGGTTTTCCGCGATACTACTGAAATCCTGCCAGGTCATGGTTTTCAAATTCAAATGTTTCAAAATGAAAATGAATAAGTTCGAGTCAGCGCCATCAGCGTTGCTTGAAGAAATGGCGTCCTGCAGCGCTCTGGACAGTTCCAGGCGATGGCCACTACAGGCTCCCGAGGAAGGCCTGACGCCTTCCTGCAACTCGGCCCCAGCGGCGACCGGCGAGCCGACGCCACGTGCTTCCGCGGTTAACCACGACCTGGACCACGTGCGCTCCCCGTGAGTTACCGCGACCCACGCAGCTTCGGACGCGGGGCCACTCGCGGCCACGAGAATTGCGAATAGTGACGATATGTGTTTTTTTTTGTGTGACGAGTGATAGGGACACGACGAACTTATGTGGGGGTCGGACTGATTATGTTTAGATTAGTTATAAAGTTAAGGTAAGGTAAGGTTTGACTATTTTTTTTTTGTGTAATAAATGTGTATATAGTTATCAAGTTGTTTTGAAATTCCCGCTCCCTTCGTTGGCCACTGCATTTTCATCGATAGGTGAAACGTGTAGCGTTGTGCGTGAATCTAGAATTAATTCCCGCCGTATCAATCTCTCTTGTAACAATATTCCATTCCCCATCAACATCCCAACCTTATTATCTTCCAATGATCAAATCACTTTAAAATTACTAACAACATTTCTAAAAGCTAACGGTATAAATCCATAAAAGTTAAATAAACTAATATTATGGAACTATATCCTTCTCCATTACTAATAAAATTGAATCATTTACTCAAAATAATGTTTATCCCACATAAAATAAAATGAATCTTTTATAATTTCAATTTATAAAATAAAGGAAATAACACGCACCCACACACCCGTTGCCAATGAAGAAATACATTCGTTTTGTGGGAAGAACAACAGATATAGTCCGTCTAACTTATCTGAAGAATGGCCAAATTTGGAACTAACGACGCCATATTGGATTATCTACAGCTGACAGACCTTTCACAGACTTTGTTTACAGAGGGGTTCACGACTGTTTCGATAGTTTTTTATGAAAATTTTAGATTGTCACCATGCCCAAAACCATTAAAAGCGGTGTTCGGGAAATAATCTTGAAAATGCACACGTTTTTTGAAGAGGAACAACGTCTAAAAGCCCCAATTATACCGTTTGATTTTGTTCATAGACTTATTGCCGCCACTTCAGGTTAGTGCTGCCATGCAGTTAAAATGATTTTCCCATACTTAGTTTTTTATTTTACTATTATACAATTTCTTCAGGTATTTCTGAATCGGCAATTTACAAAATATTTAAAGAAGGTAAAGTGGCCGTGGAAATGGGTATTAAAATATCTACACCCGGAAAAAAAAGAACAAGGATAAGTGGAAAAATTGAATTAGATGCCGTAAGATGGGAAAAGTTTTAGAACATATTTTATTCGATAATTTTTTACATATAATTTTTATTATTTATACTTTTTATTACATAATTCATTAACGAGTTCATTTGTATAAACATCTTTTTTCAAAAATAAACTTTTTTATTTATGCACATTAAAGACTGGTTGCATCAACTTCCTTTATAGCAATAGTTCATAGATTCTTACGAGAGCGAGTTGTTTGATCGGTGGAAAATGCAAAATATCTATACTTTGAACGAAACATTATAAACCAAGTTGATACAACGGCCCTAAACCGATTGATATCCTTAGGTGTTACTGAGTTAAACATGGTGGTCATGATCATTAGGTATGAGACACCGAATAAAACCGGCGCCACACTGCGCGGATCTTCCGCCGCGTCTCTTCTGTCGTGGAACATCGCTACATTTCTTTCCATACAATATGCGCTTATTAAACACACTACGCGGATGATCGGTCGATCTATTTGCTTTGCCGATTTGGCGCAACGGAAAAAAACGCGGCAGAAGATCTGCGTAATGTGGCGCCGGCCTAAAAGAATTATTATTGTTTGTTTTTTTCCTGAAAATTGTATTTTTCTTTGATTTTGAAAAAACGCCATTTTGTGATGTTGTGTATTTTACGAATCTATATTTTGATAAATTTATTTGTACGTTAGTTTACATTTTTTGTTTTTTATCGTGTCGTATACTGCTTAATAACTTGTTTAAGAAAAAACGAATTTGCATAAAATTCCCTACAAATGAGATAATTTTTAGACTATGGGCAGTACCACAACGATTGGGACGCCCTCCTTTATTCTCCAGATAAGTTGGACGGACTATAGGGGTGAAACGCCGCGAAATAAGAATTCTATGGTGAAATTAAGATTGCACCATAGAATGTCACGAGAATGTCTATGGTGAAATTACGATTATCCAAAGAAAATGCGGAGATAATTTATTTTGACGTGTTGCGCCGTGTTTTGTGGTGATCGAAGACTAGTTCAATATTGATTTGATTACTGAAGGAAAATTCTTTTTTACAAGTTTAAAGAAAAACGTTTTTTTATAAGTTTATTGAAATTCGAAAACATGTTTAATTCTGTGGCCTATTTAATATTAGTGGCCATTCTGTGGGGCGCTACCAATCCTTTTATAAAAATTGCATCAAAAGACATGACAAGTGTTTCATCGGACTCCAAACTTGGAAAATTTTTTAGAGAGTTCTTGCACCTTTTCCAAAACTGGAGATACATGATTCCATTCTTACTGAACCAATGCGGATCTGTAATATACGTCGTCTGTTTACAGAGTAATGACTTTTCTTTGGTCGTGCCCGTGACTAACTCTCTCACATTTATATTCACAGCACTCTCTGGCTGGTTGGTCGGAGAAGAAGAACCAAATATGGAGACCATTTTAGGAATGCTTTTTGTCTTAGCGGGAACAACGCTTTGCTGGGCCGGTAAATATGCTACAATAGCATAGTGAATTTATCGTTATATAGTGTAAATCGGGATGACGCATTTTCTAAAATGCTTCAGATACGGAAACGAAGTTCGGAACTCTAGTAAAGGTAGAGGATATTAAGTAAGGAAGGGGTGTATTTGTTACTTCATTGTTACGCTTTAACTTGTATTCAAAATACCTTTATAAGTTAATTTAAGTATAAAAAAATAACACTGAATAAATATGTTAAAAAATAATTTGTATTTTACTTTTTATTTAAAACTTAGCATCGTCAAAAACGACAGAAAAAAGTAAATAATGATAATAAATCACATTACAGATTTGATAAACTTTTATCACAATATTATTTAAATAGAATATATACAAATTTAGTTGAGTGATTATCGAGTAAATATGTATGATATATATGTAGGTATGTACAGGATTGAACACGAATAACCGGCCCAATTCATCCAGCCAGGTTTTCGCGGTCGACACGGACTTAACCTTCTTGTAGGAATTTCATAGCCAGCTGACAGAAGAGCATAATTACTGCTTCATCGTGATAAGGCGATCCGGCACTTGTCTGGGAGGTTCATGAGACGTTTGCTGCTGCGATAAACTTGGTGACATTCATGAGATGTTTACTGCTGAGTGGACAGTGAGAAAAGGTTTGTGGACACCGCGATCACCAGGCTAGTGTAAATTATTAACACCACCATGGGATCGATAATCGTATGACATGAACCTGTTAAGGCCCGGTTGTTTCAAGTTCGATCAAAGTAAGCGGTCGATAAAACCATAGATTTTTACGTTCTCCACCAATCAGACGATCCGTTTTCGTAAAAATCTATGCTTTGGTCGACCGCTTACTTTGATCGAACTTGAAACAACCGGGCCTAAGGCGCGTACATTCGTAAGTGATTGGATACTGGTGGAGGTCATTTCCAGCATTTATTATGAAGGTTGAGGAAGACACTTTGTTATTTTGATTATTAATTATATCGCATTAATAATTAGGAAAAAGTTTGATTTCAGACCAAGTGAGACGAGGCGGGCCGGGTGTTTGCGCCTAACCCGTATGTTAAAATATCATTATTTAAATTGTTGCACGTATAATTTCATTCCATATTTACTCACTAAAGTAATCATGTGCAAGCCACTGACTTCTCAGCCACCAAACGTATTGTCGCGTGTGTGCGTCTCCATGTGTTGAGTGAGATACAGTTTCTGTCGGAACGCGGTGCCGCAAGTTTCGCACGCGAAAGGTTTTTCCCCCCTGTGAAGCAGCATATGTCGATTAAGGCTCGTGCGACCACGAAACAAATTCCCGCACTCTTCGCAAGCGAAGGGTTTCTCTCCG
Organism: Agrypnia vestita; assembly: GCA_016648135.1. Classification (NCBI taxonomy): domain Eukaryota; kingdom Metazoa; phylum Arthropoda; class Insecta; order Trichoptera; family Phryganeidae; genus Agrypnia; species Agrypnia vestita. The sequence goes on along the minus strand of JADDOH010023084.1, from coordinate 188,215 downwards.
GAGTGAATTCGCTGATGGTAGACGAGACAGTATTTCGCAATAAACTTCTTACCGCATTCGTTACAAGAAAACGGCTTGTCCCCTGAGTGCATCCGCATGTGCTTACTGAGCGCACTTCTCTGGTTAAACATTTTTCCACATTCTTTACAGGGGAACGGTCGCTCGCCGGTGTGGATCAGCTTATGATTCGCTAAGTTGGTCGTGTGAGAAAACGCCTTAAAGCAGTATGGGCAACAATAAGGCTTTTCGCCTGTATGAAGTCGCTTGTGACTGTTTAAACCATTTTTAGTAATAAACATTTTTCCACATTCGTCGCAACGGAAGGTTTTGTCCCCTGAATGAACTTTCTTGTGACGGTCGTAACGATTTTTTTGTGTGAACGCCATATCACATTCTTCACACGTGAACGGCTTTTCACCAGTATGAGAACGTTGGTGCATCTTTAAATTATACGATCTGATGAATGTTTCGTCGCATTCGTGGCATTCAAACCGTCTTAAGTGGATCTTTTTGTGCTTCGTCAACACCGATCGGTGTGCAAATGTTTTATCGCATTCGTCACAAGGGAAAATCGCCTTACCTTTGCGAATCCACGGCAGCTCTGACAACAGTTTTTTATCTACTTCTGTAGATATACTCGTATGCTCGCTGATAGTCACATTGATTATGGTCGAAGTGTTTGTATTGGGTGGGTTTACAACGATAGTTGCGTTACTTTCTATCGAATCGGAATCCATTTATCCCGCCCGTTTCTTCTCATTAGTGTAATTCTAAGGCTTCTTACACACGCAAAGCCTGTCTGAAAGATAAAAGGGTTAAAATATTATTTAAATAATTAGAAACTATGCTAAATGATCATTTATATATATATAGTATATATATATATATATATATAGATATATATATATATATATATATATATATATTTAAAAGGTAAATTAAGATGCTTTGGTCTTATAGAAAGTGCGAATGAGGAGAGGATAGTAATGAAACTATGAGGCGAGTGTTGAATCAACATGACTGAAGGCGGAAGAAACTGAAAGCATCCGCGAAAGACTGGCATGAGTAGAAAAATCAAATATTGGAGAATGCGACCCTACGCCGAAAAAAAGTACCGGGGAAAAAGGAACAGATTGTCGTACACTATTGTAAGAATGAGTATGTTATTTTAGTCACAGTGACTTCAAATTACCTGATTTTTCTGTCTACACGCAGAGCGTTTGTGAAATGAGTGTGCCGTGATTTGTTGTCTCTTTCAATGTAATATTTGCTACAAATGAAAGTCGGTTAGTATGGGAATAACGTGTCTATATATGGCTTTGCGGAATTCTTCAACTCAGTATATGTACCAGTTGTCGACTCAACCGAGGCTAATCTACTTCAAGAGGAATCTTGCCTATCGGATTCCTTGACTCCTGCAACTATTGGTAGCGTATACATCACAGAGGAACTTGTATATAAATATCTGAATAAGCTAGATACCTCCAAAGGTGCGGGTGATGATGCAATACCTCCAACCTTCTTTTTAAAATGTGCTCGCGCTCTCTCCAAACCACTCGCCCTGATTTTTAAACGATCACTTTGTGATGGTGTATTTCCCTCGGTTTGGAAAAGAGCACTCGTTGTTCCCATTCATAAGGGAGGTGATAAAACGAAGGTGGAAAATTACAGGCCCATTCCATACTCTCCACACTTAGCAAAATGTTTGAATTAATTGTTTTTTATCAATTACACCCGGCAATCTCAGATAAAATCCCTATTGAGCAACACGGTTTTATGCGAAAAAGATCAGTACTTACGAACTTGACACTCTTCACACGAGACATCTCAGTTAATATGGGTTTACGACAGCATGCAGCAACAGATGTTATATATATGGACTATTCCAAAGCATTCGACCACGTAAATCATAAAACCCTTATTTTCAAGCTAACATCTGTTGGTATACATGGAGACCTGCTGGGATGGGTGTGTTCCTACCTACAAAACCGTAGCCAGGCAGTAGTAGTAAAGGGTTACAAGTCGTGCTTCTCGTTCATTCCTTCTGGTGTTCCACAAGGGAGTCACTTGGGGCCACTCTTCTTTAATATATATATACATGATATTGGCACCTGCTTTCTTAACTCCAAATTCAGCCTCTACGCTGATGACATGAAACTTTATAGACGCATTGCAAACGAAAATGACTGTAAATTATTACAAGATGACCTAGACAGGCTGACACACTACTGTACGCTCAACCCCTTGGCTCTAAATCCTAAAAAAATGTCATAGTGTTACCTTCACCAGAAATACAAACCCAATAGGATTTAATTATAACATTAACAATGTACTTGTCTCGCCTGTCAAAGTAATCCGTGATCTCGGCGTATTATTGGACTCAAAATTGACATACCTGGAACATATTAACGCCATAATCGATAAGGTGTATAGAATGCTCGGATTTGTACTTCGAATAACTAAACCTTTCAATAGCACTCAGTCTTTGAAATGCATATTCTATTGTTATGTACTTAGCATTTTGGAATTTGCATCACCAATTTGGTCTCCGTATTACGAAATACATAAAAAGCGTCTCGAACGCATTCAGTAGACGTTTACAAAAGCGCTGAATTTCAAAAATCATGCCCATTTCGATAACTATGACGACGCATATAAGTACCACAAGATAACTACTCTCGAAGACAGGCGAACGATAAGCGATATGAAATACCTTTACAAAATACTCAACAATCGCATAGATTCTCCTGAAATTTTAAATTCGATACACTTTAATGTCCCGCAGAAACGAACAAGAGCACCACACCTTTTCCACTTAAATCATTGGAGAACAAACTACGGTAAAAACTGTATTACTAACAGAATTCTAGATACCTATGATACTGCCTTTGCAGATCTCGATATTTTAAATTTAAGTTATGAGCAGTTTACAAAATCCCTTACGTATAAACTCGCACGATGACATTTTTCTTCCCACACATGTGAACACAAACACGAAAATATAAATACGCATATACACACGGACACATAAAAACACACAAATACACACACTCACAAAAACTCACTATTTGGCATGTTTTTTCTTATTATTTATCGATCCTGGTGTAATATTATTGTATATATGTTTTCTTGTAATTGGCCCAAGACTCTGTACATTAATTATTGTTTTTTTTCAAGATTGATTAATTATATTGCTGTAAGAAAACCAATAAAAGAAAATAAAAATAATAATACGTCAATGTGCATGACATTAGACGAGGCAAGAGAATGCGCTAGGACAGAAGAGTGTGGCGTTATTTCCTCTCTGCCTATGGGGAACGCATCGTGGAAAGTGTCACCAGGATTTTATGCCATCTTCATATCATAAAAGTGGCTCGTATATAATACAAAATTATATGACAATTAGCCACCAGGATTTCATGCCATCTTCATATCATAAAAGTGGCTCGTACAAAATACAAAATTATATTATAAAACATTGCCTGACTTTGAAAAATCATCTGTCACCCACCTTTACATAATGTATAGAGCGTAGCCTAGCGTAGAAAGTAGTTTCACGAAACTTAATTGTTGAGCTGTTTGTGAAGTTTCTTTCTATTGTTTATGAAATTAAGAAACGAACTTCAAATGTCAAAACTGGGCAATAACTTTTATTTTTATGGCTAACTAATACAAAAGTAACGTTCTGTAAAAATGTTAAATGCAGAAAATGGGGATAGTTGTTTTATTAGCCTCATGGCCGTTCCACGCGATTCACGTCTTTAGAAGTTAAAATTTTAGTTCTATAGACTAGTTTTCACATACGGATTCAGTTAGCAAAGTATGAGAAGTAGTCTAGTCCAAAAATGTGTAAACCTTTAAAAAGTATTTTGACTGTATTTTAATAATTAATAATTCTGAAAATAAGGATGTGGTACATAAGTTATTTATGCATAAAATTACGAGGAAGATGGTTTCTTCTAGTAAATACATTAAAAAATAGTAAGCGGTCTCCAAAATTTCACCTAATGTTTTTAGCTTATAAAAAAAAGAATCCTTTCGCTGCACTGCATATCGGAAATAAATAGGTCACCGTCCATCCAAGTGTGTGGTCACTAAAAATGCTTACTGATCTTAATTGCCATGTGCGTAACATCTTTAAGTATAGTAATACTAACACTAATCCAATTAAATACTTATGTGAAACTATATCTGTCTAATTTATTTCTTACTCCATATGACAGTTTGTTTTAGATCCAGAAACGCTAAAAGTAGTCAATGCGTTGAATTATTCCAAATTATAAGGGCTTGTTACCTCATGTTAGCTTTTTGGTCTTGTGGTTACGACTCTCGCCTCGTGATCCAAAGGTTGCGGGTTCGAATCTCACTCCAGGCTAGCAAGTTAGTCCTATTTTCATAGCGTTTAGCTTAGTTTGAATAGTAAAAATATTGATTTGACATGAATTCCGTGTTCACATCTCTATTAAAAAAAAAGATCCTGGAGTAAAAAGTATGTGGTGCGATTTTTGGGCGGAATCATTCTACAGTCTGAAATATTGAATAGTTTTTTGGATGTGGAAAAAAAGAGGATGGTGTGGTTCAATCTTTTATCCATATAAAATGTAAGATTGAGGAATGAGTCTGCGCACTGTCCTCTTTCGTTGATATACATAAAACATATTAATTCAGCGAATGCACAGGTGCGGTAATAGGTATGATATTGTTTAGAATAAAATGACAAATGAATGTACCTACTTAAAAAATTTAAAAACAATACTGAAATAAAATGAAATCTAAAGCCATTACAAGTAATGAGTTAGGTAATCATTTGCAGAGTCATCAATTGCTTCTTCATAATCATTGTCGATCTATAACTTCAAGGGATCGCTAAGTTTTCTATTTACACCCATTATATGTCCTTGGAACAAAACCTCTCCCACACTTCTGAGCCACTTGAACCAAGGCAGCGCGTCGCCTCAGGGCCAAGCCGTTCCTAGACATCATTCTCTTGCACCGCCCCAAGCTCATTTTGAACTCCTCCTCGGATATGCTCATAACCTTAGCGATTTCTCGACCTTTTGTTTGAATGGATTCCCTCGTCACCGGCAATCCTCGCATCGCATCGACATATTCAACAACCCGCGTATCGACTTCTTCGTAACGCCCTTTCTTGGGTCCTCGGAACGCCTTTCTCGTGGAGTAAGCATTTAATAGTTTATTTTTTTGCTGACGCCAAAGCCTGACGCTGTTTTCTTTAACGCTAAATTTTCTAGCAGCGGCACAGTTGTTTGTCTTTTCAGCTCCTATGGCCACCATAATTTTAAAATTTGAATCGTAACTTTTTCGTGAACCTTTATTCGCCTGACCTTTTCTAGTTTTTAGCTCTGTGACGGAATCATTCATACCTGACAGATAGAAAAAAAATGTAGGAACAACATTTAGACACTTGAGAGAGGAACAATATCACTACATTTAAACTGTGAATTAAAGTACAAAGCTGTACAACGTTGAGCTATAATAAATGTTCGTTCAAAATGACAACTAAGCGGATTCTGCTTTTTTTGTGATAGTAAAAGTTTTCGCTATAAGATGTTATGATAGTTGGTGTTGATACATTTTTAAAAGCACTTCGCCAAACGCAGCCAATCGTCAAATAGGGATGGGTCGTCGACGATAAATACGTCGACGAACCATCCCTAATTGAAACGAGACCGTCCACGTCCGTCCATCGACGAGACGATCAACTAGTTGAATTCGTCAACTAGTTGACGCGTCAACTTCGTTACGCGGACGTCGCGGACGTTCTATCTAAACATCGGGACGATGGTCAACTGTCTACGGTTCGACGTGACGCTGCTCGACGGCTCAACCGTTGGCTAATTTTATTACGTTAATTTTTAAAATTTAAAGAAGTTCGAAGGAATATAGTTTCGGGGAAAGTAAAACCGCTACATGTGCTTATATGTAAAAAGAAATATTTTATTATTTATCTGTTTACGCACATTATAGGCTTTTACATATTGTTTTATATACTTTTTTCTATATTTATAATAAAGAAAGAAGTAGCTATACACAACAATATCAGGTGTAAGCAGTAAAATATAAATATAAACTACATATATAAGCAGTGAAAGTATCGGGTATAAGCATTAAAATATGAGTATAAAAATTAAAAATATAAAAAAATATATATGGTACACATTATTTCATGTGTACAGGGTTATTTGGAAAACATTAATAACCTCGCAGGACTATATTCCTGCTTTGATTATGAGTCGAAAGCTATCATGACTAATATCAATCGTTATGGAGATATGAGACATCAAAGTTTGAATTTTTTCAATATGTCTGACTTATTTTTCGTAAAACGTTGGACTATCACTACACTAACTCAAATCGATTACGAAAAATTAATTCGTTTCAATACAAGTTATATAATATGATAAAAACTTTTACATTTATTTATTATCTATAAATTTTTAAATAAATACATAATTTAAAAATACTTTACATTTGAGATATTATCTAGAAATTTATTGAAGAATACATCTTTCAATGTCAGGCTTTCACTTTGTGGTGACATTATTAATAAATAAATATATATGTATTATTTGTCAACTTTAGTTTAAGGCTCAATCTGAGAAAAGGAAAATTGTTCCCGAAACATGTAAAAAACCAATAAAAAGTGGTGTAAACAAAATTATAATAGATTTATTTTTTTATCTATAAAGTTGAAAATAGGGAATTTTTAATAAAAATTAATTAAACCTAAATTCAAGATTATATTACATATATAATAATTAATGTTGGACTCCTGAATAAGGACCATAGTTAGGTATAGAAAATTTTATTCTCTACAAGTTTGTTTATCATTTATATGCTTAAGTTGAAAAGTAACGAAATAACACAATAATTAAATTTTACCACCCCTTTTCAGGTAGATATAAGAAGTCGAGATCGATCGAATAAAATATTGATTTTAGAAAAATATCTAGCCGGCCTGTTAATTAATAATAGTTCAATAAAAAATAAAATAATTAAACAGAATTATTTTATTTTATACAGCGTAAAATTGGGAATTCACTGAAACGTCGCACGTGCACATCGCAAAAAATCAAGTAAAAAATAATAGATCATAGCTTATTAAGCCTATCTCTCCTTACGCATGCATTCAAATTTCAAATCTCTGTCATAGTTCGTGTACACAGATCTGCACTTTATGATCGTGAAATGAAATTACCCGTCGAGCCGTCTATGGCGTCTATAAGTCGACAGCGAGAGATGAGAGAGAAATAAACGGAGACGTTTTTTCTTGCTCTCGCTCGTTGCTTTGCATTACGTTGAATCTCGAATCGTCCACCGTCTACGAATTCAACTAGTTCATGCGATAAACGTAAACCGTCGACGCGTCGATGCAACGTCAACGGTTGATTTCAACTAGTCCGTCCATTCAACGCCCAACCCTATCGTCAATACATGGTCAATACCATGTCAATACTGATCAAAGCAAAACATAATTTTGTTTACAGTCGCAAAATAAAAAGATTGTATAATTTAAATGCATTCTACGTAATTCGTAACCGGGGTTAGTTGAAGCATAAATATATTATTATAGAGTCTCATTCACAAGAACATAAATGCATGAAATAGAGGTATTTTAATGAAACTTTTTTAGCCATAATACAGTTCCATCGATCTTCAATGGCGTCATCACATTGATATGATATACACCTGTGTGGGTTCTGATTTTCCACCTCTCAGAGGGCAGATCTCCAGCTAGCTTGCCGCTCTGTGGTGTTATCAAATCTACAAACTACTTGGAGATGGTTACTGAAGAAAGTTGGCGGGAATTTGAATAAAAAGAATTTAATTTATACATATTTACATATAATTAATACCAATTTATATCAAAAAAATTCCACAAATGCTTTACTGTCAATCTATTATCTAATCTTATTATCTACATTAATCCTAGAGACCTCGTCGCGTTATGGGGAGAAGACTTGCAAGTCGAGCGTTTCTCTATTTTGGAAACATCCAATGAAGATCTCTGGGTAAAACTGACATACGGTCTCGATATCACGGTCATTTGTGTATTATATTTTCCTCCGGCGAGTGAGACGGATATATATTAGATGTTCTTCGAGAAGATGTTGTCCAGTCTAGAACTACTTCAGAATAAAAACCTCATTATATTAGGAGACTTTAATCTGCAGTCAGCGCGGAACATTTCAAGTGTAGAAGCTGACCTCAATTTTTTTTGCTCTGTATTAGGTCTCTCGCAATATAATGATATTTTGAACTCCAGAAATAGAACTTTGGATTTAATATTTTGTAAAAGAGCTATTGACTTATCTCGGTCATTATCACCTCTTACGAGAGAAGATAATTACCACCCCGCACTTGAGTTTTGTTATAATCCGATTGCAGATCGTCCCCGTCGATCCAGAGTTCCCGGGGAAGGTACGGTTCGTCGAAGGGGCTGGAACTTTGATAATGATGACTTCGACCGACTGTACTTTCTAATGGACGGTATCGACTGGGGAGAAATGTATAACATATCTGATGTGAATAAGGCGGTACATTATTTTTATTGTAATATCGAAGGTGTACTTGATACTTGCTTCCCTAGGAAATCTCAGGCTACTGGTGGAAGGCGATATCCAAGGTGGTTTTCTAGGGATATTATTGGAGACATACGGACTAAGCATTTCTATCATAAAAAATGGAAAGCTTCTGGCCGTCACGGTGATTATGAGATGTTTGGACGTTACAGATCCATCGTAAGACGTAACATTCGATTAGCATATCGGGAGTTCATTTCCAGCACGGAAAACAACATTATTCAAGATCCTAATACCTTCTGGGACTACATAAAGTCACAAAAGGCGGATGGCGGGAATGTTAACTCCATGACAAGGGGCGAAAAAACGGTACGGGGTGCAGATATTGCTGAGGCGTTTGCAGGTCATTTTAAAACAATGTATAGTAGTGAACCTCCGCTTCTTGATATTAACATTGCTAGGCAATGTTCTCCGATCGGTGCACAGTCTATTGATGTTCAAAATATCAGTGAGAAGGATGTGTCCGACACTATAAAAAATTTAAATAATACTCATTCTCTTGGTCCAGATTTCATTCCAACATTTCTCTTAAAAGGTTGTGTGGAACTGATAAAAAAGCCACTTTGTTTTTTGTATAATCTTTCCATTAATGTAGGGATCTTCCTGGAAACATGGAAGACGTCACAAGTTACTCCCATACATAAGAGTGGCTCTAAGTCGTCCGTAGAAAATTATAGACCCGTAGCTGTTCTCTCTGCCCCAGCTAAGGTATTTGAAATGATAATAAGTAGAACCGTCGCTTCCCGAGTAGAGCCATTTATAAATGATGAACAACATGGATTTAGGAAAGGCCGCTCGGTTGAGACAAATCTGATCGTTTTCACAAATTACGTCACGGAAGCTCTGGACGTGGGACATCAGGTAGACTGTTCATATAATGACTTCGCCAAAGCCTTTGATATAGTCAACCATGATGTCTTATTGAAAAGGTTGTATGAGATTGGTTTCTCGGATGGTATGCTAAAATTAATGGTGAGCTACCTCCAAAATAGGAACCAATACGTCTCCTACGGCCTATTCGCGTCAGAGTGCTTCTATACCTTCTCGGGTGTCCCACAAGGATCTAACCTGGGTCCATTGTTGTTTTCGATTTTTATTAATAACATAAAAAATGTAATTTTAAACTCGCGCTTTCTGTTATTTGCGGATGACTTAAAGCTTTTCATAAAGATGTCAACTTTGAACGATTTTCGTCTTCTCCAAGCAGATATATCAAATATATGTGAATGGAGAAGACGAAATAAACTTTTGTTTAATGTTTCCAAGTGTTCGATCCTTCACTAGGGCCCAAAAACTATTTTTTCGCTACAAAATGAACGACCAAAATCTGACAAGAACATCAAACGTTAAAGATCTAGGTGTTAGATTTGTAAGCAACATAGAGACGATCAGCGGTAATGCTTTGAGAATGTTAGGATTAGTTCTGCGTACTGCCAGGGTTTTCGAGAATACCCGCGTGCTGAGAACTCTTTACTCCTTTGTGCGGAGTAGACTCGAGAGTGGCTCGATGATCTGGGGGCCACATGAGGGCAAGTACTCTCTTATGGTGGAGAAAATCCAAAAGAAGTTTCTGAGATATCTCTACATGAGAGAGTACGCGCCTTATCTTTGGCTTTACCCAACCGAGTTACTCCAGGGTATGCTTGGCTACAATAGTCTAGAGACTAGAAAGAATGTGTATTTGATTACACATTTTTATCGATTGTTGCACGGTATGATCGATAATCCTGAAATTATGCAGAGCATTGGTTTGTATGTTCCTGATAATTACATTAGACATCTTCAGCATAGATTGTTTCACATTCCAATATACAGGACCAACCTGTCGATGGTTATGCCTGTTGGAAGAGCCAAATGTGTCTGAGGGGGTTTTCCGAAGTGGGATTCTCCTACACCTTTGACCAGATTTTATGTTATTTTTAATTTATTAAATATTTTTATTTTGATATATACTTCCATAATATGTACGCCTTGAACACTTAGTTTGTAATGTACATATTATTAAATAAATTGAATTGAATTGAATTGAATGGGAGCCGGGGTACTTCCGGCCAGGAAGTCAGCGGGCCGGGCTTTCTCGGCGCCGCGCCGCGCTGCTGTTATCTCGCGTCTCCGTCGACTGCGTTCGGGGCTTGGATCGCTCCCAAGGGCCATCTAGAACTTATGCCTAGGGAATCTTCAAATCATATACACTATCATATTAAAATATATTTACGAACATTTAAAATTATTTATAATCAGTTTCGCGACATTCTATTTATTTATTTACAATGCCGTCGGCGTCAAATTATTAACATAAAAAAAAAAATTTACTAAAAGTTAAAATTATTATCATTATCTTATACCAATAATTCCTTATATATACATATATATGTAGCTCCCAACATATAGCAGATTGTAATTTTATCTTGGTACTTGCTTGCATTATATTATTAGAAATTTATGTAGAAGAAATTACTAATAATCTTAGATCAATCTCTATCGTCATATATCTCTGTCTATAAACCTCTGCATACCCTTGCTACGTATTTCCCGCAACGTATTTATGACACAATACGCAGTGCTTTGATTAAATATCTAAAATCAGGAATATCGACAAAGATTTTGATTTTTTTTTGTTTTTATTATTAAATTATAATATCTATTCTTTTGACTATTGAAGTAAAAAAGTTCTCATCCATGTAAAAAGAGTTGAAAAAAACCCACAAAAAATACAATATTTTTAAAAAACAGTATTATTTAAAACATAAATTACATATAAACGTATTAACAGATTTTGCTATAATTGTAATAAATTGAAGAAAATTGTTTACTTTGTAATATTATTGAATAAAAAATACATCTCAACAAGCCGTTCAGTCATAAAAGACCCACAAAATGAAGCAATTTTCTTCATTTTTAAAACATCGAAGGTTTGGTAATTTATTAATCAATTATAAAATTTAGTTTGTAACATTTTAATAAGATATTCGTATTTAAAATATATGGAACCTGATGAATAAATTTTAAAATGTGATATTTCTCTACAAAAATGTGATAAAAAACGCAAGAGAAGATATGAGAAAAAATGATAATATTTGCTCATTCTGCTAGACGATCGCCTTAAGAATAAGTTTCTAAATTTTGAGTCCGATCGGTGAAACAGTACAGATTTGCATCGAAAATATGTCAGGGGGAGGGGAATGGGTATGAGAATAGGGGGAAAATATCTCCTATGTTACTCGCAGAGTCCTAAAGAATATGTTTCCAAATTTTGAGTCCGATCGGTCAAACGGTAAAAATTTGCATGGAAAATATGTCAGGGGGAGGGGAAGGGGTATGAGAATAGGGGGAAATATCACCTATGTTACTCGCCGAGTCCTAAAGAATAAGTTTCCAAATTTTGAGTCCGATCGGTTCAGATTTTCATTGAAAATATGTCATGGGGAGGGGAAGAGGTATGAGAATAGGGGGAAAATATCGCCTATGTTACTCGCCGAGTCATAAAGAATATGTTTCCACATTTTTAGTCTCATCGGTCAAACGATACAGATTTGCATGGAAAATATGTCAGGGGGAGGGGAAGGGATATGAGAATAGGGGGGAAATATCGCCTGTGTTACCCGGTGAATCCTAAAGAATAAGTTTCCAAATTTTGAGTAACAGAAAACAAGATCCAAGAAGGCCAATGCGGTTTCAGAGCCGGGAGAGGCACAACAGACCAATTGTTTACACTGCAACAAACTATCCAGAAAAGCTGGGAGTATGGAAAAAATATTTATATGGGATTCATAGACCTGGAGAAAGCATATGACTTGGTGCCGCGCGACATCCTGTGGACAGTGCTGGACGAATACGGAATTGAGAGAGACCTTCTCAAGGCAATTCAATCATCAAGTATGAGGATTGCAAAAGCTGCGTACGAATAAACGGCGCAATTTCGGAAGAGTTCAATGTTGGAGTAAGTTTTATGACAACCCTGTCTATGGACAGGATAAGCCGGAAAAGCCAAAAAGCAAGGGCCGTGAGAGTTAGAGATATGGAAATAGACCTTTACTCTTCGCGGACGATATAGCGAGGCTGGCGCCCACAAAGGAGGACCTGCAAGAGTGGATAAATTCCTTCAATGAAGAATGCACTCAAGTATGGATGAAGATTAGTACTGCCAAAACAGAGGTTATGGTCGTAGGAAGAGACCAAGAGCAGTGCTCGATCAGCTTACAAGGGACCCAGCTGAAGCAAGTCGAAAAATTTAAATACCGTGGGGTGGAATTTTCTAGCGACGGGGAGGCAGGAAAGTGAAATAGATAGAAGAATCGGAGTTCTACGCTCTTTATATAATGCGGCGATAAGAAAATCCGAGCTTAGTGTCAAGGCAAAACTGACTGTTTTCAAATCTGTGTACAGGCCTACTCTAATATATGGCCATCAAATTTGAATCCTGACGGAGATAGTGAGATCAAGGGTCCAGGCTGACGAGATGAGTTTTCTAAGGGGGGTAGCGGGAGTCACACTGATGGACAGAGTGAGAAGTGCCGACATAAGGCACACACTCGGCATGGAGCCTCTACTCCTGCACATAGAAAAATCACAACTGACGTGGCTTGGACATGTGCTCGGAATACCAGAGGAACGATTACCAAGAAGAATCCTCTTGGCAACCCCAGAGGGAAGACGGCTGGTGGGTCGATACAGATTAAGCTGGGAGAGACAACAAAAAAATAAATTTGAAAACAGAATGGGTCTGGAATGGTTGACTCGAGCAGAAGCAGCTCAAGACAGGGCATCATGGAAGAATCGGCTTCAGCGGATCGGATCAGCGGAAGCATGGAAGCAAGGAAGATCGAGTCTTTGGACCCCGACCCTACTACGAAAAGGGGAAGGAGACGATGATGTTGACGATACGATTTTAATATGAAATCAAGCAGAAACAGTTTAAAACACGTACATTATGTTTGTGTAGTAGAAGATTCTCGTGGCTCCTAGGTTTTTATAGATATTTCTGGAATGTTTCAGATAGCTCCCGAAAGCCGTAGATTACGCTAGGCCGTTCTGGATTATCCGATAGTGTTTTGACAAGTGACAGAAGTGTTTAATTCATCTCGTTACAATATTATTAGCATTAGATGACATTTAATGGAATTAAATTATTTCCAAAACAACATTATTTAAATAACAGTAGACTAGGTGCCCGTTGCACGGCTACGCTACTAATTTAGCCTGGCGGCAGATTCGCTGATGATTAAGTAACGAAGAAGAAGAAGACGGACTCACTGTTGGTTGAGTAACGAAGAAAAAGATTGACAGTAAACACTTTCCGGTAACGCCCCGATCGCAAAGATCGAACTGCGCATTCGGAAGATTGTACTATAAGATTCGATAGAAGAAGAAGAGAGCTATCTGTGGTATTTTTCCAAATTGAAATCGGATGATAAATGACAGAGTTGTGAAAGATCGAGTGGGGAGAGAGAGAACCTCAACTTGTAAAAACCGAAGGGTGTAAGAGGAAGCCGCGCAAAGGTGAGTGAGTCAGACGGCTCCCGCTTTGCGGTCGCAGACGCCCGCTGTGCGGGCGACGTGTGTCAACAGTCGCCGCGCGGCTTGCCGCGCAGCGTCTTTCGGGAAAAGGCTCGTCTGGAACTTTTTAAATTTTCGAAATCGGGCATTGCTTCGCGGAGATATCCAAGAAAAACCCAAAAACCACAACATAACCTAACCTAACCTAACCTAACCTAACCAAACCCAACCTTACCTGACCTAACCTAACCCAACCTAACCTAACCCAACCTAATGTAGAAGCAATTTAACTTAATAAAATATTTTTTTCAATTTTGCAGTACTAATGAGACAGCTATTAAATTTTTTATAACCTTTATGTAACAGATCTGAGGAACGTATGTCGCGACGCCATAAAGAGACTGCATGACAGAGAGAGAGAATGTATAAAAAGGCGCGTGAATGTCGAGTGGCTCTCTCTTTTACTATCATTGTTATTCCGACCGCACCTTACTGTATAAACGATTGTCTAAACCGTTATTGTTTCCCAAATAAATACTTACGAGAACAAAATCTTTACTGGAAGCAACCTCATCCTGAAACAAGAGTATTACACTTTATTTAAAAAAAATACAATCGACAGAATTTTACATCATATACATTTCTGCATTTTTATTTTATTTGTATCTTTATTTTTAGAAAAGTTGTAAACGAATGAAATATTTGTGCAATTTGACCATGGCCTATATTAGACATATGTTGATTTTTTTTTAAAGTAATCGTCTTATGGAAATTTTTGTCCTTATGTTTTTTAGCCATAACTTCTAAACGCATGATCCAATTTTAGTCGTCGATATCTCAATCGATAAAAAATAAATGGTGATAAAAAATAAATAAAAATGCCTAAAGATAGATAACGTTAAATTATACAGATTTCGGTTTTAATAATAAGAATTAAAATATTTCCCGCGAAGCCATAGTCAAAACCACAAAACTCGGATGAAAGCGGACGTAAAGCTAAAGTCTGTCATTGTAAAAAAAATATTTTTGGTAAGATCGATAGAAGCACTATTTCCCTATCAATCAAAATATCGTTGACTAAAATAGCATGGCGCGCTTAGAAGTTACAGCCAATAAACTAAACATAAAAAATTTACCGATATCTCGAGGTTCTGAAAATTCTCAAAAGATGTCTACCTGGGACCGGAAAAAATGGAAATAATTATTTTTTTTAATAACTTTTCTAAAAAAATATATAGGAAAAAACTAAAAATGCAAAAAGATACATCACGTTAATTTGTACAGATTTTACTAAATAGAAAAATATTTTACATCCCCATTGCGAAGCCACGGCCAAAACCGCGAAACTTTGAACGTAATTTTAAAGCCTGCGATGGTAAAAAAAATATTTTAGTACGATAGAATAACTATTTCCCTATCGATCGAGATATCGATGACTAAAATAGGATGACGCATTTAGAAGTTACAGACAATAAAGTAAACATAAAAAATTTACCGATATCTAGAGCTTTTTAAAAAATCCAACAGATGTCTAAGTTGATTTATAAAATAAAAATGGAAATCGTTTCTAACTTTTCTCAAAATAAAGATAGAAAAAACTCAAAATGTAGAAAGGTAGGTAATGTTAAATTCTACAAATCGTGAATGTCAGAAAAAAATAAGTCTCCCCATGAAACGATGGTCGAAACGTACCGCGGAAGCTTGGAGTGTTTTAACAGATTTGTCAGTTTTTAAATCATTGTGTGCGCAAAAGAAAACTATTTATTATCGGTTAGGTTAGGTCATAAATGGAAAAATATAAATGAATATGTGAAATATTATGTATCCAAATTAGATTTTTTTTTAAATTGCTTTTTTCAATGAAAAAACAAATCAAAAAATCAAAGATATAACATATCAATAAACTTTTTATAAAAAAATATTTTATTTTATTTAAAAAAAATGGCTTTTCCAAAAAAAGTTAAAAATAAATTGAAAAAACACATTAAACCAAATAACAAAACAGTTTTCATAATTCATATCTGTCAAAAAATTACGAAGAGAAAAAAAATGTAATACTGAGACGAAAATAGCTAAAAATATTCAATTTTTAAATATAATCTAATTAAAAAACTTTCAAATACATGAATTTTAATACAAATCGAGCTCGTTTACTTAAACGTGACGTCACCCTCGGCATCCAATGGAAGATGTTCTACTAAATATTTATTGAATTTAATATTGATTAAAATTTATTGAATTTATCGAATGAAAAAATCTTTTTTTGCCTATAACTTGTATTGTAAAAAAAATTGTAAATGTACTGAAAAATATTATTTTATTAAAAATTGAAAACAGTGTAAGAAAAAATGGAATAAGTGAAGAATGATATTAATAATAAGAAGAAGAGCTACACTTTCATTAACTTTTGTCATCTAATCACAAAGGACATTTAGAAATAATACCCTTGAAAATATTAGTTACATTCAGAAGAAATGTTTTAAAATAAATATATTTTTATATTGCATAAAATAAAATAAAATGTCATCTAATCGCAAAGGACATTTAGAAATAATACCCTTGAAAACAATAGTTATATTCAGAAATGTTTTTAAATAAATTAAAAAAATTATATCGAATAAAATAACCGAATTGAAGATATACTATTTTGAATATTTTATGCAATGTTAAATTATTTTCTGCTTTGATTTATGTATTCATATTTTCTATTGTTATATGATTCTGTAACAAACAAAAAAATAAATAATTAAAAAATAAAAACCAAAAAAAGTAATAAATGTTGCGACGAATTATCCCGAATTAATAGCATCGACATCGCGCGGCATTTTATCCTCAATGTGAGTGCAAAAGACATTGCTCATGAGTGAAATCATTTGAACAGAAATATATACGAAATATTTCTGAATAAAACGTTTAGAGCAGCTGTTTTATATACGATTAATATTTGAGGATGTTTCCATAAAATAACCGAATTGAAGATATAATGTTTGGAACATTTTAAGCGATTTAAATTTATTTTCTGCTTAAATTAATGTTTTCACATTTTCCAAGTAAAAATATGGTAATGATGATGATAGTTATATACGGAAACAAATGAGGAATACTCCCGAATGAAAATTCAATGGATCGAAATCACGCGCTATTATTTTCGTGAAGACAATTTAAATAAAAACAGAGAAGATTTTGAAGGGTGGGAAAGTTTTTGTTGAAAAGGGTTTTATCAGTGTTCAAAAGACTCAAGTTATAATTTAATAAATAACCATAAAAGCTAAGTCTCCAATTAATTGTCATTATATTTCATACTCGCAGAGAAAAGCGTAAATATGTCCGAAAAAAAGTTACATAAACGACTTTGTCAAAAAAGGGCTGAAAACATTAAAAAATGATAAAAAAATGTTAAAGGATAAGAAGAAAAAAATGATGAATTAAAAATCACGCGCTATTTGTGCGTCCAAGTTTCAAATTCCAAAGTATCGTAAAATTCACAAAGATATGATATAAAAACAACATTTCACTCAAACGTGAAGAAGAAAACAAATGTTAAAATATCACGCGGTTAAGACTTGGCTTTTATAATTTAAAAAAAAATCGGCTTATTATTTATACTTTCAGAGAAAATTGTAAATATATGCGGAAAGAGTAAAAAACGCTTAAAAAAGGCTTCATATATATACAGATCGAGTTCGTTAATTTAAAGGTGACGTCACTCTTTGTTCCAATGCATGATTTTCTATCAAATATTGATTAAATTTACGTAAAAATATTAAAAAATTGAGCGCGGCATCCGTGCACGATGGGAGGTCTCCCGGTACTGAAGAGAATTAAATAAATCGTATCAATAAATACATTCCAGCGGTAATACGATGCGTTTCTGGAAAACAAATGAAAAGCTAGAATATATATCAAAATTATCGTCTTGTTTAGCTTATAACTTTTCTAAAAATAAAGATAAAAAAAATCTAAAAATATGGTAATCTGTGAAAAGTTAGGTTCTACAAAACACATGGTCTTACTGCTGCGAAGCTACGGCTGAAATGGTGAAATCCGGATGTAAGCTTCCGTCACGATAACACGTTTCATTTTAAAACAATATTTTTAGCTACACTCGTTAGCTGCACTTTTCTTCTATCGAATGAGATATCGCCAGTGAATGTAGGCTTCCCCGTCTCCGAGCAGCATACAAAAATATAAAAAACGTCGAAAAAACGCACTAAAAAGATTGCCGCTGCTTGGACACGCGTCTGGAAGTAATTATTTTTAATAGAAAAGATGCGCACCGTCAAGCGCCACGCGGTGATGCTACTTGCGTGTCTGTGCGATTTTTTTTGACCGAGTTATTAAAGAAACGAAAATTTTGACTTTGGTTGCGTACCGAGAAAAGTGGAGGGTGAGAAAAAATTTAAAAATATGCGCAAAAGATGGCACCTCAAACTGTTGTTTGAACCTGGTACTCGATTTTTTAATTTCGTTAAAACTACGCCTACAGTCGCAGAAACGGCGCCCTCGCAAAAACGGACTGAAAACGGGGGTTTATTTTTGTATTTCGGCGAGAAAGAAAGCTACGCAAAATTGATGTATGTAAGAAAAAAAGATCACCGGATTCGGCACAAAACTTCGTACTTTTTTTTTAATCCGATCGCCAAACACCGAGATGTGCAATAAAAACCAAATTTCACGCCATCGAGCATAGAAACTAAAAAAGAAAAAGAAGAAAATATTTTTTTAGAAAAAACATGCGGTAATGAGTTGTCCTTTGTATTATTTTTAAAAATTGTGATTATCTTGTATATTCGCGGAGAAAACGGTAAAAACGTGCGAAAAAAAAGCCGTAAAAACCCCAAAAAACGGCTTTGTCAAAAAAGGCCGAAAAAGTGTAAAAGGTGATAAAAAAGTGTTTAAGGATAAGAAGAAGAAAATGATGAATTAGAAATCACGCGTTATCGGCGTGTCCATCATAATCCAGTTTCAAATTCTAAAATTTCGAAAAACTCGCAAATATATGAGGCAAAAACAACATTTCACTCTAATGGGCATAGAAACGACATTAGAAGAAGAAGAAAAATTTTATTCCAGGTTTTTAAGACCCAAGGGCAATTTTGTGGCTCGTCTCTGAACATTTTCCAGTAAAACTATATCTTTAGCAAAATATGGATTCCAGATCTGAGAGGCATATTCGAGGAGAGGCCTCACATATGTTTTATAAATAGTTGTGAATAGCGGTACCGTCAGATGTTGGAATGATCTTCTCACCAAATACAAAATAGAGTTAGTCTTCTTAACCACACTCGCTTTGTGCTCACACCATTTAAAGTACACCTAGTTCCTTCTGCGAGACCACTGACTTAATCAGGCTTTCGTTTAAGATATACTCAATATGTGGGTTATTCTTGCCGACCTTGGATCGATTTTTGACCCTTTTCCCGTGATCCAATCGAGCTGAAACTTGGCAAGTAGACTCGTGGCGACGATCAAGAAGATCTATCAAATTTTCGTTAAAAATTAATAATTATGGTATAATTTCGGATTTTTAGAAATTTTATTGGTTTTTTCAAATTGGAATCATTAGAAAAGTTTGATTATTAGCAACGGCGGCCCAATAACGTCGCGGAATATTTTCTAAATTTGAATTATTCCGTCGGTATACATAATAGATACTTCACTACGAATGTCGAAAATCTAAATTGACTGACAAATGTTTTTAGAATTTAATCTTCAAAGCATGAAGTGTCTTATCAAAGCTCAAAACATCTGACATTTTAGAAATATATTAAATTACTGTAAGTTTAGTGTTATGTTATCTATATTATAATTACTCCAACCAATGTCGTACGTTTCTGCATTTGGATGATGATTTCTATTTGTATACAATAATTTTGCCGCGTTGTTTATCGGGTCCTGTGGCACGATGAATAACACGTCTGACTGCGGATCAGAAGATGCCAGGTTCGAATCCTGGCAAAATCGATTTTTTTTTTTACGGTCGAGAGTATTTTTTTTGTTGAAATATTAATTACATTTTTGGTTTTGAACATTCAAATTTCTTTATGTAAAAATTAAACAAAGATTAATTTTTTATAATGTTGTATAAAAGTAATCAACACTGCGAGAAGAGAAGAGAGTATGTACCTACCTATCGAACTATGGTTTATTCCGCTCTGACTTATTAATCGGTTAGAAATTTTGAATAAATACTTTGTCTTAATTATATCTAAACTACCCGTAATTAAAAGTGGAAATTTACCAGATACAATTGGCCGCGAAGCGACTGACGTAGGCATAGGTAAACAATTGTGTTTGTTGCTGCACAACAAACACAATTGGCCGCGCAGGGGCTATCGCTGGCCGCGGAGCGGCCACAATTGCCGCCCGCAGCGCCTAGCAGTAAGCAATCGGCGAAGCCGATTGCTTTCCTGCTAGTATGTTTTAATTCGTCTTTAATTTTTGTTATATTTTACAAAGAAAGGGAGTATAATAAAAACTTGTTTTTTATGGGTTACTTTTTTTATATATTATTTACTTTTATTTTCACTCAATAGCTCCCGAATAGAAAGAGTCCTAGGAAATCTTTTCCAGCATCCAATTAGCGGGAACCATCTGAAATTAAAATGAACACCGAATTAATATAATAAACATTCAGATCGGTCCGGAACGCTCTGAACAACCTCACATGTCGCCTTAATATAATTTACAGAAATAAACGGTTTTTCAATAATAACGATACGATGCAGTTTCAACAATACGCGGTGACGTGTAGTCATCCTCGGCGATAAAGCGCGCGAATTAACGTTATTTAACGATTTACTAATAAATCTTAAATAAATAAATCTTAAAAAACAGAGGAATTGGCACAGTGTAACATGCACAAAGAGATGATGAAAATCGGCACATGGAATGTTACGAGTTTAACCGGGAAAGGTATCGAGTTGGTCGCTGAATTAGAGCGTTACTCGATTGACATTTGCGGGTTGTCATCGACGAAACTAAAAGAGAGCGGTATTAAACGCTTAGATCGAAACTGGCAACTGTACTATTCCGAGGTTGACGAAGCGTCTAACGCAAAATCAGGAGTGAGGATTCTTATAAACCCAAAATTCGCGGCTGGTGTCCTGGAATGGAAGACTTTCAGCGACAGAGTGGTGACGGTAAAAGTGCAGGTCCATGGGAAGGTGATGTCTTTATTCAGATTCATCGTCATCGGAATAAGGATCCTTTTGCGAGCTGTTGACAGATGTACATCGAGGATTCTCGAGAAACGATAATATTTTGTACATCGGCGATTTTATTGGTCATATTGGGAATGACGCAAGTACATGGAAAGGAGTCATCGGAAAATTTGGAAGACCGGAAGTTAACCTTCAAGGAACCATGCCGTTGGATTTCTGTGCCTAATAATAATGAACACTACTTTCCAGCACAAAGAAATACACAAATTCACATGGTACCAGAGAAGGAGTAACGAAACGAGGCAGTTTCAAATCGACTTTTGTATAGCGGCCCTCGCAATAAAGAAATCCGTCACTGATGTACGAGTGAAGAGAGGAGCGAGAAATGAAGAGACCAGGAAAAGCTTCGCACAAAGAATAGACCAGGCATACGATAATTTGCCACCCGAAGAACTAGATGCTGAGAGTGAATGGAGTCTGTTTCAGTAGTGGAGTCAGCCAAAGAAACATGTGGGACTATACAAGTTCCAAGCGGTATTAAGACCCAAAAGACGCCTTGGTGGACTGAAACTGTACGGGAAGCTGTCCATGAAAAGAAATAAGCTTACCGCGTATGGATTGATAATCAAGGGGAAGGAAACTGAAAGAAGTACCTCGAGAAAAAATCAGAGGCCAGGAGGGTGGTAAAGATGGCCAAACAACAAGCATGGGAAAATTTTGGAACAAAATTAGAAAACAATTACCACACAGCGGTAAAGCTGTTTTGGCAAACAGTGAGGCGTCTACGGAAGGGAGAGTCAACAGTAATAAATAGCATCAAGGACGAATCAGGAAACCTCATTAGGGACGAAAAAGATGTGTTAGAGAGATGGAAAAAATATTTTGAAAATCTCCTTAACCCGTTAACCATGAGGATAGCAGGCCAGATCCCCCCAGCATCAGATAACGGCGAAAATGGCATCACAATAGGGGAAGTAAAAGGTGCCTTAAAGTCGATGAAAAATGGGAAGGCAGCTGGCAGAGATGATATAAGGCCTGAGATGCTGAAAGATCTGAAAAATAAGGGAATAAGGTGGCGTGGAAGACGAGCAAGGCCCCAAAAGTTTGGCGAACAGGATTGATAGTCCCCATTTTTAAAAAGGGAGACAGCAAAGTGTGTGCCAACTACAGACGAATCACCTTGCGGAGTCAACCAGGTAAAATATATGCTCGCATTCTGGAGACAAAATGTCACAGAGTAACAGAAAACAAGATCCAAGAAGGCCAATGCGGTTTCAGAGCCGGGAGAGGCACAACAGACCAATTGTTTACACTGCAACAAAGTATCCAGAAAAGCTGGGAGTATGGAAAAAATATTTATATGGGATTCATAGACCCGGAGAAAGCATATGACTTGGTGCCGCGCGACATCCTGTGGACAGTGCTGGACGAATACGGAATTGAGAGAGACCTTCTCAAGGCAATTCAATCATCAAGTATGAGGATTGCAAAAGCTGCGTACGAATAAACGGCGCAATTTCGGAAGAGTTCAATGTTGGAGTAAGTTTTATGACAACCCTGTCTATGGACAGGATAAGCCGGAAAAGCCAAAAAGCAAGGGCCGTGAGAGTTAGAGATATGGAAATAGACCTTTACTCTTCGCGGACGATATAGCGAGGCTGGCGCCCACAAAGGAGGACCTGCAAGAGTGGATAAATTCCTTCAATGAAGAATGCACTCAAGTAGGGATGAAGATTAGTACTGCCAAAACAGAGGTTATGATCGTAGGAAGAGACCAAGAGCAGTGCTCGATCAGCTTACAAGGGACCCAGCTGAAGCAAGTCGAAAAATTTAAATACCTTGGGGTGGAATTTTCTAGCGACGGGGAGGCAGGAAAGTGAAATAGATAGAAGAATCGGAGTTCTACGCTCTTTATATAATGCGGCGATAAGAAAATCCGAGCTTAGTGTCAAGGCAAAACTGACTGTTTTCAAATCTGTGTACAGGCCTACTCTAATATATGGCCATAAAATTTGAATCCTGACGGAGATAGTGAGATCAAGGGTCCAGGCTGACGAGATGAGTTTTCTAAGGGGGGTAGCGGGAGTCACACTGATGGACAGAGTGAGAAGTGCCGACATAAGGCACACACTCGGCATGGAGCCTCTACTCCTGCACATAGAAAAATCACAACTGACGTGGCTTGGACATATGCTCAGAATGCCAGAGGAACGATTACCAAGAAGAATCCTCTTGGCAACCCCAGAGGGAAGACGGCTGGTGGGTCGATCCAGATTAAGCTGGGAGAGACAACAAAAAAATGTATTTGAAAACAGAATGGGTCTGGACTGGTTGACTCGAGCAGAAGCAGCTCAAGACAGGGCATCATGGAAGCATCGGCTTCAGCGGATCGGATCAGCGGAAGCATGGAAGCAAGGAAGATCGAGTCTTTGGGCCCCCGACCCTACTACGAAAAGGGGAAGGAGACGATGATGTTGACGATACGATTTTAATATGAAATCAAGCAGAAACAGTTTAAAACACGTACATTATGTTTGTGTAGTAGAAGATTCTCGTGGCTCCTAGGTTTTTATAGATATTTCTGGAATGTTTCAGATAGCTCCCGAAAGCCGTAGATTACGCTAGGCCGTTCTGGATTATTCGATAGTGTTTTGACAAGTGACAGAAGTGTGTAATTCATCTCGTTTCAATATTATTAGTATTAAATGACATTTAATGGAATTAAATTATTTCCAAAACAACATTATTTAAATAACAGTAAATAACATATCATTTGGCACGCTCCAAAGCACATTGTTTGTGCCTATTCGAAAGTCTGAAAGATGTGGTATAATATTTAGATAGTATTTTTTGGACTTTTTTGGGCTTACACATACTAATTCGATTGTTATTCTTAAATGGAAAGAGGTATACCAGCTTTGTACCGGCTCGTTGGTCTGAAAGATTATTATTATTATTATTATTTTTATTATTATTATTACTCTTATTATTATTATTATTATTATTATTATTATTATTATTATTATTATTATTATTATTATTATTATTATTATTGATAATGGGCAGGCAGCTTAAGCTGATAGGCCCATGTCACTGTCTCTCATTTGAATATCCAGCCTATTCTTAAATTAGTTGACACTGGCAGCAGACACAACGCCCTCAGGCAAACTGTTCCACATATTGACCACTCTATTGCTTAATGCGTGCTTTCTTGGGTTACACGAGAACCGAGACTTGTTCAACTTCAGGTGATGTCCTCGAAGGCCCACATTAGTGTTTAATGCAAACATATCTGTCATATTAGGAATATTGTAGTAGCCCGATAGAATCTTGAATGTCTCGAAGAGATCACCTCTTGCTCGTCGCTCCTGAAGAGTGGGCAGTTTCAATACTCTCAGCCTTTTTGCGTATTCCAGGTTTTTAAGACCCAAGGGCAATTTTGTGGCTCGTCTCTGAACATTTTCCAGTAAAACTATATCTTTAGCAAAATATGGATTCCAGATCTGAGAAGCATATTCAAGGAGAGGCCTCACATATGTAGTATTATAATTAGATGACATTTAACAAATAGCAGTAACATACCATTTGACACGCTCTAAAGAACATTCTTCGCGCCTATTCGGTAGTTGAAAGATAAAGTCTAATATTGAAATGACATTTTTTGGAATTAAATTATTTTTAAAACAACATTATATAAATAACAGGACTTATACCATTTGGCACGCTCCAAGGTACCTGGATTGTACTGCTTCGGTAGTCTGAAAGATATAATACAATAATAAATAAATAGATGATATTAATGGAATTATATAAATTTTAAAATAACATTATAAAAATAATATTAACATACTATTTGGCACGCTCCATTTCACATTGGGTGTACCGATTCGATAGTCTGAAATATATAATACAATAATAAATAAATAGATGATATTATGGAATTATATAAATTTTAAAATAACATTTTAAAAAGAATATTAACATACCATTTGGCACGCTCCAAGGTACCAGGTTTGT
The DNA here is from genome assembly GCA_016648135.1 of Agrypnia vestita. Classification (NCBI taxonomy): domain Eukaryota; kingdom Metazoa; phylum Arthropoda; class Insecta; order Trichoptera; family Phryganeidae; genus Agrypnia; species Agrypnia vestita. Next base: position 162,936 of record JADDOH010023084.1, on the reverse strand, counting down.
ACCGCTTCGGTAGTCTGAAAAATATAATACAATAATAAATAAATAGATGATATTAATGGAATTATATAAATTTTAAAATAACATTATAAAAATAATATTAACGCTCCATTTCACATTGGGTGTACCGATTCGATAGTCTGAAATATATAATACAATAATTAATAAATAGATGATATTATGGAATTATATAAATTTTAAAATAACATTATAAAAATAATATTAACATACCATTTGGCACGCTCCAAGGTACCAGGTTTGTACCGCTTCGGTAGTCTGAAAGATATAATACAATAATTAATAAATAGATGATATTAATGGAATTATATAAATTTTGCGCATATGCATATATGCGAATACATATGCGCCATTTCTATTCCTATTCTTTTAACCCTTCCCCTCCGCTGATATATTTTCGATGCAAATCTGTACCGTTTGACCGATCGGACTCAACACTTGTTAACTTATTCTTAAGGTCTCGGTGGGTAACATATGCGACATTTCCTCCCTTATTCTTTTTACCCTTCCCCTCCCCTGACATATTTTCGATGCAAATCTGTACCGTTTGACCGATCGGACACAAAATTTGGAAACTTATTCTTTAGGACCCGGCGGATAACATATGCAACATTTTCTCCCTATTATTTTACCCCTTCTCTTCACCCTGATATATTTTCAATGCAAATCTGTACCGTTCGACCGATCGGACTAAAGTGACATTTCCTCCCTCCCCTTTTACCTTTTACCTTCCCCCTGATATATTTTTAATGCAAATCTATACCGTTCGAATCAAACCTTTGTTTACCCCCACAAATTTAATTTCAACTTAATCCTTAACCCGTGCAATGCCGGGTACAAACAGCTAGTATAATATAATACTAGATAAAATTAATAAAAATAAATCATACAAATTAATATTATATACCCGCATTTAAAAAAGCGTAATGTTGAATTTTTCTTATCGTTAAAGGAACCTCCTTAAGGGATAAATAATAATAATGATATATTAATTTACCTGGAAGGGCCAGAATACCCCCCAGTAGAGGGATGAGGAGCAATGTTATCGACGTAACCTTTAGGGTCCACATAGTCCTAGATGTCCAGTACTTGTGAAGTGCTTTCGCTTTGTTTCTGGCCGCAATATTTATACCGCGGGATTTCACAATCTTGTTTGTTGCCGGGCGGCATGTTGCGCCATCCTCTCGTCGAGGTATGTGTTGTACCTCGCGACGACGAATTAGCTCGGTTATGTCATTAGATGCTTAGGCCCAGTTGTATCGAGTTGGATTAAAGTAAAGTTTGTTTAAAGCCTGGATTTTTGGGTTCTCCACCAATCAAACAACCTGTTTCCGTAAAAATCTATGCTTTAAACGATGTTTTATTTAAATGCAACTTGATACAACCTGGCCTTAGGGATCAGTATATTTCATAATCCATATAAGTTACTGTAATGATAGTTCGACGTTTTGTAAAATATAAGTCAGAAATATTGAAGAAAATACAAATTTTGATATTGCATAACTATTGGTATTAATTAGGTCATGGTTGCTCAAACATTTTTGACTCAAAGGCAGGAATCTACCTGTCACGTGTCGTGGATGCAGGAGGAATTAATGAAAACGCTGGAATTTAATAAAGGATTTATTAATTACCGATTAATTAATTAATCAAACGTACAAGGTCACTTAACACTATTTAATTTAACACTATTATTTTTTTTTATTTATTTAATATATGGTACAAATACAGTTCTCATATATTTACATATCAGATTAACATTTTTTTTAAATACTTTATAGTCATGTAGACCTCATCAGTGAAGAGAAGCTCTTGAGTCTGATGAGGGAGCCACAGTTCCTATTTCTTATTATAATATATAGGTAGTATATACGAATTATTTATTAATACGGTAAAAAAGGTAAATTGATAATGAATTATTGAAGTTATTTTGAAAAAAACTATAGGTTTAAATTGAACTGTTTCGTAATTTATCATTCGTAAATAGACCTTTATAATCACTTATTTCACTGGGTAAAACTTTCGAAAGTTTCCGCTCAAATATCGCACAAGAGTAAGCACTTCACTTAATTATCTGCCGCTCAGATCACACGCCTGACGGTAACAATGTTTTCGCTTCGCGGTTTGCCGATGGAGCCGCGTCGCAAGAAACGTCGGAATAACAATGGCACTCCGCGGCCTGGTTCCGTTTATTTATTCCCGATCACGTTGGATATCCGAGCCTTCAGAATTCTCTAGTATTTACTAGACTTTTCTAGTGTTTACTCGCGAGCTCTCGTAACTTCCAGATGTTCCTGGAAAGTTGCGGACGTCTCTAGAAAGCTGTAGGTAATTCTAGACTCTTCGATAGTTTTGCGCCAAACTTCAAACAACTGTCACTTGACAGAAGTGCGTAATTCTTTTTAGCCTCGTCACAGTACCTGTTGTCGACTAGCTCTGTCACACCCTGTACACATTACACGACGTGCATAGTGCCGTCCCCTGTCGGAGGTGGGCGATCACATTGGCCATCGCGACTCTGTTCACCGCTGCACGGAACAACTCGGTCGAGTTACGCTGGTACCCGTTCCTCAAGTTGCGCAGCCATGACATGCAGTGTCCCCCTACACTTCTTTTCCCGCTTATTTTCCCCTGGATCATGCGTCGGTTTAGACTACACTTTGTTCCTCTCTTAATATGTTCGAGATTCTCCAGCTTTCTTATCTTGATGATCCGCAGAGCTTTTTGGCTTTTTTTACATACGCCGCGTCGGAAGTTTAGTATTCGTGACTCTTATCATTCCAAGAAACTTTCAGTGTACATCTATACTGCCCTTCCAAGCTAGAAGGCAGTAACTAACAAAAAATTCAAAAACTAGTTATGAATGCCATCTGGTGAATAATTTTGTTTATTATCTAAATATCTTACTCAAAAAGCATTATTATTAAAAATAACTAGAAAAAACTGATAAGAAAAAAACGGACAACTACATAAACTAACTAACAACTAAATAAGCAGTAAATATCATTTCCTTAGCTAAATGGCAGTAAATGCAGATATTTCTCTGTAGTTGCTGCTTTTTTGCTTAGAAATATATCACATTTTAAATTGTTGAGAACTTTATGTTTATCGATCTGTCAAAATAATCATATCATTATAATCGAGTGTTAAGGTGGTGACAGATTGGTGTTAGCCCTAAAAACCCATATAAGTATATAATATTATTGGTACTACATTGATACAGATATATTTTTTATTAATAAGTGCTTAAAAATATCGTCAAGAACAAAACAAATTGTTAAAATGGCGCTGGAAATGCAAAATGAAAACAATTCACCAAACGGTCAAATTCCTTTACATAACTGTATGTAGGTATTAATAACATTATTTATGAATGAGTAGTTAAACATAATTATAATATTTTATTTTAAATTTGTTACGACGAGTTATAATTTTTTTAATCGGAAAGATGACACTTTCCAGAATAAAATTAACAAGACGAAGCCACGTGCCTACTAAGTGCCATGACTCAGCTGCATTTCAATGGGAGATTATACCATGCAGCAATATGAGGGTGGATTTCTTGAAAAAATCAGAAATTCCGCGATCCTTTGTTCTTTTTTAAGGCTCTTTAAAATTATTCTTAATAACAGATTATAATCACAACAGATATTATTCAGAATCTCGGACTACTGATGCCCGAAAATCGAAGATTTTTAGAAAAATCTGCAAGCTCGTGATGCTCAAGATCTAACTTTTGAGTTTGGTGAATGAAAAATGCTTTAAAAACTAAAATCGAATGCTTTAGATAAACTATTTCTACAATACCATTTCTGTTCATGTATTTAATAATTAATAAAATATTAATTTTGTAAAGAATTACGTATCTACATTAAGCCAAATAAATATTTTTTATTGAATCCCGATTTTAAATATCCTATGTGTGCCTAGTCGCCTAGTGGAATAGAGCAAACTTCAAAGATTCTTAGAAACAAGGCAGTAAGTACGTAGTTACTGCCTTGTTTCTAAGAAAGTTTACGCTATCATTGAAGCACATTCTAAGGCAGAAGGCATTTATTGATTTAAATATTTAAATTCAATAATTTTATGTCTCTTTTAGGTACTATTTTATTTTTGAAGTAATTTTACATTAAAATATTTGAAAAAAATAATAAAAAAATTAAAAATGCGGCGAAAAAACACAAAAAACCTAAAACTTCAATTATCTCGAACTTTGCAATATGTAGTTACTGCCTTCTTCCTTGAGAGGGCAGTATAGTCACATCTCGAAAGCACATAAAATATAATAACCTGAACTTAACTAAAAAATTGATTTTTTAATTTTTTTAATAGAGATGCGAACAAGGAATACATCAATATTCTTACTATTTTCAAACTAAGCTAAACGCTTGTGCTATGAAAATAGGACTAACTTGCTAGTCTGGAGTGAGGTTTGAACTCGTGACAGTTTGATCACGAGGCGAGTGACCTAACCACAAGACATTGAAGCTGCTCCAGAAAAATATTAATTTTAAAACAATAATGCAAAAAATTACATTATTATTGTTATTAAATGTCTACAAGAAAACTGTGAATTCATATAAATTATAGACGATTTTTTTTCTCTCAGTTAAAATAAAATAATATTTACCAATGATGGTATAAGGAAGAAAATGGCTCACGAGTGTAGATTTACTAGCCGTACACCCGTGAAAAATCACGGGACATAATAATTGTAGGATTTTGAAGCTGAAAATATATCAATAGAAAACCATTTGTTTTTTTTTAATTAATTGAATATTCGCTTAAACCTAAAACTAAATATAATAATATAAGAATGTCAAGACCGTGTAATTTCGACCCTTGCGTGTTGCTTGAGACGCGTGATGATTGCGTGTCACAGTATAATTATTTATAGTTTAATTCTAGCAAGTAACAAATTTATGGACCGACAAACGAACAGACAGACAACGAAATTATTGTATATATTTAAATTTTCAAGGTTGTTAAAACTGAAAAAATTATATAAAATGTATAAAAATATGCCCCATGATTAATTAGGTCGTTAAAACAGTTGCTAAGCGTCAAAATAATAAACGAACAACCATCACGCCATTTCCTTGAAAGGGTAAGCAGAGAGGATGGTACGCCACAGTCCTGGCACACCACTTTTCCCTCGTCCACTTTCATTCAACCTTTCATGCACGCTCTTCGTTGTTAAATATTTTAAAAGGGCCGTCATATAATGTCTGATTTGTATCTGCTAGACGCTGGTAAGCATCTCTCTAATTAAATTTAATTATAAAAAATATGTAGTTTTGTATCGCAGACATCCTTCCCAAAAAATCTATTAAAATTACTACCCATAAAATAAAAAATCAATTATAGAATTGATTTTTTATTTTATAATAACGGCAATACTGCCGTCGCGTGATTAACGATTCGTTACACAATAATATATTTTTCTAAATTCGATTCGCAATTAAATATAAATTATCTATACATTTCAGTCCGTGAGTAACGCCGTTAGAGATCAAGTTTGGATTTGTTTCATTGCCAGATTCTGAAATTATATTCGGATGGTTCGGGATCCCGGCATTAAAACGTTCGGACAGTGAATGGTACCCACCGCTTACCCAGGACCGTTCTAAGAGCAAAAGCTTCCACATCGATCCTACTCAATCGTCTCCAGGTTGACATTTTTTTCAACTAACAAGCAGGACCATGCTGCACCGCACCGGTCATATAAACTACTGCGAAGTGGCGCTGCCGCTCGAACAAAGCCATTCACTGTACATGAATACATAAGCATAACACATAAAGAAAAATAATAATATACAGAAGAAAATACAATTAGAAACAAAGTCAATAGGATAATGTAAAATACATAAAAAGAAAAAAAGTAACAAAATAATTAGAAGGAAAAAAGTACAAGGAAAATAAAATAAGAAATAAAAAGAAACCAAATAATAGAAGTGTAAATTACAAAATCAAAGAAATACAATAAAGTAGGTAAGGTAAATAAAAGACGAAATCCCACGGCGGCGGCAGTGCAGACCGACAGTGCAGAGTAAACCGCTCCCAACAAGGGGGAAAAGAAAGACAAAAGAAAACATGATACCCGGCAAGGGAAGTCAGGACCGGCATCTTGAATCGGGTGTATATCTACACCCGATTCAAGAGCATCACACCGGAGATTAAAAAGTAACTTAACCTCGACCGTCAAACATGGTAACGATTTGTTCTACAAGAGCCAAGCTCTTTACGCAGGTCTCCGCAAGATTTCCCACCGGGACACCCACGCCCTAACAAACTCACGGAAGCATCCGAAGTTCCTTGCATTCCTTACCAGGTCCTCGTTAGAGGGACGAAGACCCGGTAAATTAATGCTCTGCCCAATTATACCCTCAATCAAGTCCTCTCTCGCGTCGTTCATTATCTTACATACACCCAGAGGAGTCTGACCCATTCCGACGTCTGGGCCACACGGCCGCAGGTACACCACGGATCTGCGGAGAGTCCAAGGTGGAAAAGCTTCGACCTGAACTCTCCGTGTCCAGAGAGTATCTGCACCGTATAGTGATCCAGAACCGGAAAATACCTCCTGCCCTTACCTTCCACCCTCGGGAAAAAGGAATAAGTCCATCTCCCGATGGTGGCTGTGTCCCATCTTTCTTACCTCTTTTTACACGTAATTTCTCTTAGTCTAAGACCCAACACCCGAAACCGCTATTGATCCGAAGGCCTAATAGTCCTATCGAAGAAGTTGACCTTCAGACCCCCCCTCGAGGTATGCCGGGCGCTAAATTCCTGAACCTCCAAATCTGCAGGAAGCACGGCCGCCAAAACCGAGAGGGCCGCACCAGACACAGTCCGGTAGGCCCCCATCAGCGCTAGCAATAGCACACTTTGAACTCTATTCAGAACCGAGGCAACCACTCCGGTCCTTAGTCTATATGCCCAGACCTCAGCGGCATATGTGATCTGAGCCACATATGTCGCCTTGAATATTAGGCGCATAGTCGACGACCAGTGTCCCCAGTTGGATACGCTCACTCTCTTCACGGAGTTAAAGAAATCCCGCACCCTGTCTGAGATGGCCTTGATATGGGAGAGAAAGGAACCCGACGTATCAAAAGTTACACCCAGCCATTTGACCTCTCGCTTAAATTTCACATTCGTCCCTCTCATTTTCACAGTAGAGTTCCTCTCTCTACTCAGGTTCCCTTTCAACATTAAGGCCAAAGTTGTTCATTTCACACCATTCTTCAATCAGTTCGATCTACTTTTTGCTCTTCTCTTCAAGCGGCTCCGGCCGGACACGAGCAGAAAAGCATCGTAAGCATATCCTATAATTGTGCATCCCGCAGGCGGTAGCAGGAGAACATCATTAAATACGATGTTCCCTTGATGATGAAACCCATGTTTGTACGCCTGGTGCTTGAGACGCCCCCATAGCTGAGGGTAGCAGCCCGACCACTGAGGTCAATTTAAAGTAGGTCAAAGGTACTTAGGGCATTGCCGCTAGGGATGGGCGTTGAATGGACGGACTAGTTGAAATCAACCGTTGACGTTGCATCGACGCGTCGACGGTTTACGTTTATCGCATGGACTAGTTGAATTCGTAGACGGTGGACGGCGGACGCCGCGGACGACGGACGATCCGAGATTCAACATGCAAAGCAACGAGCGAGAGCAAGACAAAACGTCTCCGTTTATTTCTCTCTCATATCTCGCTGCCGACTTGTAGACGCCATAGACGGGTAATTTCATTTCAACTCTAAAGTACACGATCATAGGGTGCAATCTGTGTACACGAACAATGACAGAGATTTGAAATTTGAATGCATGCGTAGGGAGAGATAGTCTTAATAAGCTATTATCTATAATTTTTTACTTGATTTTTTGCGATGTGCACGTGCGACGTTTCGGTGAATTCCCAATTTTACACTGTATAAAATAAAACAATTCTGTTTAATTATTTTAATTTTTATTGAACTATTATTAATTAACAGGCCGGCTAGATATTTTTCTAAAATCAATATTTTATTCGATCGATCTCGACATCTCTTATCTACCTGAAAAGGGATGGTAAAATTTAATTATTGTGTTATTTCTTTACTTTTCAACTTTAGCATATAAATGATAAACAAACTTGTAGGGAATAAAAATTTCTATACCTAACTATGGTCCTTATTCAGGAGTCCAACATTAATTATTGTATATGTAAAATAATCTTGAATTTAGGTTTAATTAATTTTTATTAAAAATTCCCTATTTTCAACTTTATAGATAAAAAATAAATCTATTATTATTTTGTTTACACCACTTTTTATTGGTTTTTTACATGTTTCGGAAACAATGTTCCTTTTCTCAGATTAAGCCTTAAACTAAAGTTGGCAAATAATACAGATATATTTATTTATTAATAATTTCACCACAAAGTGAAAGCCTGACTTTGAATGATGTATTCTTCAATAAATTTCTAGATAACATCTCAAATGTAAAGTATTTTTAAATTATGTACCGGCAACGGTTGAGCCGTCGAGCAGCGTCGCGTCGAACCGTAAACAGTTGAGCATCGTCCGCGACGTCCGCGTAACGAAGTTGACGCGTCAACTAGTTGACGAATTCAACTAGTTGATCGTCTCGTCGATGGACGGACGTGGACGGTCTCGTTTCGTCGACGGTAAATACGTCGACGACCCATCCCTAATTGCCGCACCTTCAACTTAGTGAGGATCATTTCCCACCAGGCATTATCGAACGCCCCCGAGATGTCTAGGAAAACTCCCAGGGCATGCTTCTCTTGACAGTCCCTTATCCATTCTTGGGCAAACTTCATGGCACTCACTGATTTATGGATCGGTATTATGTTTGCCATTTTCCACAAATCAGGGAAAGTACACTCATTTAAAGATTTATTGCAAAAATAAGTTCTAATAATAAGTACACATAATTCATTGCTGCAATTTCTTTAAAACACACTTGGAATTAGATCCGATCCTGGGCCTTTGATGATTTTTAGTTATAGGCTTATAGGCTCTATACTTATACTAATATTAGAAAGATTAAACTGATTCAATTTATTTACATGTCCAGTAGTAGATATTTGATTAGGATTCGGTTGATTAAAGACAAATGCAAAGTATTTTGAGAATATTTCTGCTATGTCCTTTCCAATACTTGCATTTATATCATCAAAATTCTTCAAATTGGGAATACATTACTAGTGCGCAGTGATTTAGAATATGACCAGAAGACTTTAGCATTATCTATTAGGCCTTCTTCAATTGATTCTATATAAGATTTAAAGCACACATTTTGCATAACATAGAAATGTCTCAGAGTCAAGTGGGTTGTTAAATTTTTTTGTTTTAATTCTAAATTTTTTTTATCTTTCAAGACTCTAATAAACCATATTGGATAAAGACTATTCATTTTACTGTTTTTTATTGGAACGTAGTTATTTATAATTTCCCATAGTATATTATAAAATGTAGTGACCATTTCATTCGCGCTCAGTTCTCTGAATTTCAGAGGCCAGTCTACAGACAGAAGTTCTAAACGGCAGAGATCATAATTACATTTACGAAAATTGTAATTCTTTCGCATCTGCCTACTGAAAGAAAACGCAATTTTCTTTCAGTAGGCAGACGGTCTACCCGCAGCGGGAGCGTGGCGCGCACTCTTGGAGACAGGAGCGCAGTGCAGACTAACTGAGGTGCCGGGAAAGCTTCCTCCTCCCTTTCTCCTCATTCTTATTTCTGAACGACTCGTGTGAACTATTGCACGGAGAAGCTCAAATTGGTAGCTGTCAGCAAATTTCACGCGGCTTATCATTCCCGGTATTCACAGCATGTGGATGCAATTTATTTCGATGTTACTGTCAGAGAAGATAAGCCGCTTTTGCTGAGTAGGCGCTACAAGTATATTGTGTAATTTCGGATGTAAGAATATATAAAAGCGTGGATCTTGACAAGTTATGTAGGTTAAAGTGAAATAGCATAATTATTTTTTTATGCATTTATTAATAATTACAATTATTAACAAAAATAAATATTTTTGTTAAAAAGTGATAGTGAAGTTGTCTTGATATGGATCGTCAGCCAACCACCCGCGAAATCACATCGGAGAAATGATCTAAAATAAATAATTATATATTATCATTAAGTTGCGATGCTATCAGGTTTTCTCGTGAAAAAATGGCTCATTTACATTTGCAACTGAAAAAACAACTGAATCGAATGACGAGCAATTGAACTAGTTTACCCAATTTTAATTTTGCCGATATTTGATAAATAATCTAAAAAAAATTGCGTGCTTTGTAATAGTTTATAAATCCTTAATGTAGTGATAAAGAAACTGATAATATCAAGATGTAATGCAATTTAGAGAATAATAAATAATAAAACTGATGAATATCAGTCTCCAAACCTGTTTCGCCTAAGTAATGCCTGGGACTCTTGGAAGTTCCTCCCCCACCTCCGCCTCCACCGCCGGCTCCTCCTGTAAGTATGAATTGGTCAATTATCTAGGATTAAATATTTTTCTCGCTTTATTTATCTACATTGATAAATAGGCATGATGACGGTATTAAAGAATTAAAGAATAAGTGATTTTAGAGAAGAAAATATTTTGAAAGGATTCTAAAACATGATCCCGTTTTAATATACACATTGAGATTAATAAGATTTTCAATAAAATAAAAGTATAAAATTGTGCAATCCGCCATTTTAACTGAAACACCGGTCAGAGCGAATAACGCCACGGCTCAGTACCCATCACCGTGTCTTTGAATCGTTGCCATAGACACAATACAATGTTTACTAAGGCTTGATGTCACGTAGACGAAATGACAGCTGCGGGCGTTTTTGCGAAAAATTTAAAATATGTAGATGAAAATGCAATTTTTTGCGTAAAAACTTAGTTTTTTACTGAAATAATGTTATTTTCGGTAACAGTAGATGTGTACCTACAATATAGAACGTTATTTCAAAATCTGTCATCATGCCTATTGGCTGTGCCCGTATTTACGAACATTACTCTGTAGGTTCTATGTGTATGTTCTATTTAAAGGTAGATGGTATATATATATATATTAGGTCCTTACATATGAAATTGGCGTTTTGCCGTACTGGCAAATTTGATCTCAAATATCTTCTCTTTGGTTAGGAATTCCAAATCCAAATTTATACAGTTATTTACTCATGTATTTGTGTTTTGAAAATTATAATTCATTTGTTTTTTCCTCAATCGTTTTTTTCTTTATGTCACTCAGTTTAGAAAATAAAAAACTTGAAATATCGCGTTATATTCGAGTACGAGTTCCACCGTGGCACCAGTGCTGCAGAAACGGCTCGAAGGATTAATAATGTGTATGGCGACGGTGCCGCAAAAGAAAACACAGTTCGTTTATGGTTCCAACGTTTTCGTTCTGGAAATTTCGACCTGCAGAACAAGCCCCGTGGACGGCCGGAGGCCAAAGTTGATAATGAAGAATTGAAGGCTATTGTGGAAGCGGATCCATCGCAAACCACATCCGAGTTAGCTGCAGGCTGCGGTGTTAGTGATAAAACTGTTTTAATCCACTTGAAGCAAATTGGTAAGGTGAAAAAGCTTGAAAGGTGGGTACCTCACGAATTGAGTGAAGCAAATCAACAAACGCGCGTTGACTGCTGCGTTGCATTACTCAACCGGCACAATAATGAAGGGATTTTAAATCGAATCATTACCTGTGATGAAAAGTGGATCCTGTACGATAATCGGAAGCGCTCATCGCAATGGCTGAACCCTGCCGAACCAGCCAAACCATGCCCCAAGCGAAAATTGACTCCAAAAAAGTTACTTGTGAGCGTTTGGTGGACTAGTGCTGGTGTCGTTCACTACAGCTTTCTTAAATCTGGCCAGACGATTACGGCAGATGTCTATTGTCAGCAACTGCAAACCATGATGGAAAAGCTAGCTGCTAAACAACCGAGGCTGGTTAATCGCTCTAGGCCACTGCTGCTTCATGATAACGCTAGACCACACACTGCACAACAGACGGCTACCAAATTAGAGGAGCTTCAATTGGAATGTCTAAGACATCCACCGTACTCTCCGGACCTTGCCCCAAAAGATTACCATTTTTTTCGAAATTTGGATAACTTCTTGCAAAGGAAAAAATTCAACTCCGATGGGGCAGTCAAAACCGCCTTCAAAGATTTTATTGATTCCCGTCCGAATGGTTTTTATAGTAAAGGGATCGATGAACTAACTATGAGATATTTATATATAGATATATATCCTCATAGTTAGTATATATCTCATATATAAATATATATGTGGATATATATATATATATAATATATTTAGATATACTATATATATCTAGTGTATATCTATAATATTATATATAGGAAACTGTGAAGTCTATGAAATTAAAAAATTATGAGAACATATTCAATTAGAGATTTAAAAAGTTTTCACACCTTCCACGCCTTCGTGCGGACGTAGTAGGAAGTACCCCCACCTCCCCCGCCTCCGCCGCCCAACCCTCCTACAAACAATACATAATTAGTAAATCATCTACGAAAAATATTTCTGCTCACTTTATTTATTGACATTAAAATGTGACTTTGATAGTAATTACGAGCATTACTTTGCAAATTCTATTTAAATGTAGAAATTAAGAAGGTATATAATATTCAATTACGATAATAATATAAAAAATTCCAAACCTCCTCCACCTTCGTGTTGTCGTAAGAAGGAAGTACCCCCGCCACCTCCACCGCCACCCCCTTCTCCTCCTATATAAATATACGGTATCTTTATATCCAATATAAATATACAATATTTTTATATCCTATATAAATGTAAAGAAAAATATAATTTTCTTTAATTTAAAACAATGCCGAGCTTCACTCGTCATTGTGGCTGTATGTATCGTAGACTGTCGACTCGATATTTTATAATCTATGGATAATAAAAACCATACTTAAAATAATCTATGAGTTATGATAGAGAAAATTGATAAGATTAATTTCAATAATTAAAACTAATTACTATCGTGATTGTGATTAAGGAATCGACATTAAAATTAATAACATTAAATGTCGTTTCTTTCCTTACAGGTAATGTTTTGTTACTAGATATTTTTCTTTATGTAAATCTTGTGAGATTAAAAAAATAAATCTTTCCTCACAGAGAAACTCAATTGTGTTTTATTTGATTGTGTCGTCCAAACCACAAAGAAAATATCATTATATAAATATAAAAATATATTTTTATAGCAGATTTTTTGAGTAAGTTCAAATTTTTAAGATCACAATTATTGGATTTTGTCCCCAGAGGGATCATCATTCCTTAAATACTTCTTCATGTACTTTCCAATATGTAAATGCAGCTTATTTTCTGTGAGATATGTAATATTAGGTCTTTACCTATGAAATTGCCGTTTCCTAATACTGGCTAGTTTGAAGTTATATTATCTTGCATTCGACATGGAATTCCAAATTCAAATGAAGGTCGGATTAAAGGTCAAATCCCATCCCTTTTTCAAAATAGTTGTTCGTTTTTTTTGGCGCCGTTTGTTTTTTCTTAATATTGCTTTGTCTGCAACAACGGAAAAAATGAAAATTCACGTTTTACTCGTTTATACTCTTATATGAGTTTCGTCGTAGCACTAATATTGCATATATAATATTATTTAATACATGACATGTTAATTCTGTGGAAACTTGTATTCAGGTCTCTATTTTATTTAATATTCATGTCTAACCTGATTTTATTTTACTGTTAGTTTCCCGTAAATAAATAAATAGACGGCAGGCAATATCAACGATGTGTATGTAAGTACCTGGTATTTCAAATGAACGCACTGTGTGTTTTTGGTTTGATCACTTCCGTTCTGGAAATTTCGACCTTAACAAGCCCCGTGGACGACCGGAGACTACAGTTGATATTGACGAATTGAAAGCTATAGTGGAAGCGGATTCATCTCAAACCGTGTCAGAATTAGCTACAGCCTTCAACGTCAGTGACAAAATGATAAAGAATTATTTTCGTCAAATTTGGAAAATAAAGATAAAATAAATAAAATAAAGTGGGTACCGTATGAGCTTACTGAAAGAAAATAGACGGCTATAGTTAGTTATACAAAGGAAACACAAATTTCATTATTATTTTTTCCCCTGGTTTAATAAAGGGTCCTGATTACATAAATGATGTTAAATTTTGGCGCAAGCAAGTTTAATAGTAGTTATTTTAAGTTTAAAAATGATACGTTTTTGACGCTTCACGCCATAGATGCCCATAAACAATATGTGTTTTTGCTGTTTTATTCATAGAAATTGGCAAATCACTTTTACCGGGGGGCCCATTCATTATATCTCATGGCGCGCTGCCATGCAATATAATGAATGCCCCGCATTAGCTGAGAAAAAATCTGAATATAGTGAATTTGAATTTGGAGATAATTGTTCCCAAGAGCTTATCTCCGTTTTTAACACAAAATTGGCCTTTTCCTCACTGGATACGGATGGATACAAAAATGTTTCGTTTTAAACATAAAATAACTGCTTTTAGACTTGCTTGCTCCAAAATTTGACATCATTTATGCCATCAGGACCCTTTATTACGCCGGGGATTTTTTTTTATGAAATTTTTGTTTCGTTTGTATTACTAACTTATTCCGTTACTTGTGATGAAAAGTAGATCTTGTATGATAATCCGATATGTACGTCGCAATGGTTGAATCCAGAGGCACCCAAACAATGTCGCTAACGCAAATTGAGTCCGAAGAAACTGCTTGTGATTGTATGGTACACCTGTGCCGATATTATTCATCGCAGCTTCTTGAGACCTAGTACATTATCTACTGCCGAGTTATACTTACAAGCTCACTATCAAACAACCGAGAATTGTTTATTGTTCTCGTCCACTACCTACTTCTCCATGATAACGCTCGTCTACAGCTTCACAATGGACCGTCATAAAATCACAAGAGCTTTGACTCGAAACTCTCCGTCACCCACCTGACTTGCCAGACCTCGCACTTACCGATTTTCAATTTTAATGGAATTTGGATAACCAAAAGGTTGTAAAAACAAGTGAAAAATTTCAACTACGACGAGGCGATGGAAAACGCTTTTAAGGAATTCATCGATTCCCGTCCCCAGGATTCCTATAGCAAAGGTATGTACAAATTTCCATTAAAATGCCGAAAGTACATCGACAACGATGGCTATTCCGAATAATTTAATACGTATATTTCATAAAAAAAATTTAGAATTTTTCTATCAAAAGGAAATTTCATAGGTAAGGACCTGATATATATATATATATATATATATATATATATTAGTTACTGTATTTATTTTCGAGCATTACTTTGCAAGTCCTATTTAATGGTATATATAAGTTATTATATAAACTAATTAAATTGTGAGCCATATGTATATTTAATTTAGAGAATAATAAAAAAGTTTTCCAACCTCCTCCGCCTTGGTGCTGTCGAAGGAAGGAAATACCCCCCCCGCCCCCGCCTCCGCCGCCCAATCCTCCTATAAACAGTAGGTACTTAGTAAATCAGGTGCAATAATACTTGTGCTCACTAATTAAATTATGAGACACTGAAGAGGGACCCATCACACATCCAATGCCGTTTTATGAGCAATAGCTCCCATATCGGCCCTACATTTTCACCACCCGATTTGGCATTTTTTATGCTTAAGTGGTCAACCTCCCCACGCCACTTAAACCCGTATGAGTGCAAGTTTTGTGTGGCGCGGAGAGACGTCCACACAAAACCGAATGAATGTTAAAAATAACAAACAATAAAATTAAACGAGACATGATACAATGATACCTACATGATATAAATTTATTTGAGGAATTACAAGCAAAACCAAAGAATATAACTCGAATGAAAATGAGGTGAAAGCAAAATGAGCGAAAATTGCACCGTTGAGACAGTTAAACAAAGTAGAATAGTCACGTCTCCCCCGAGGGAAATATAAGAAAAAGGTGTTGACACAAACGAACAGAAGACTCGACAGTTCGAAAAACCACTGCCGGAAAATATAAATCACGGTAGAGATCGAGCTAATGAAATTGCGGAACATTGTGATGCATATATATATTCAATTTAGAGAATAATAAAAAAGTTTTCCCACCTCCTCCGCCCTCGTGCTGTCGTAGGAAGGAAATACCCCCCCCGCCCCCACCTCCGCCGCCCAACCCTCCTATTAAACATTAAAAGTTAGTAAATCATCTATGAAAAATATGGGTGCTTATTTCATCCGTCTACATTAAAATGTTAATTTATTTGACTCTGACTGAGAATTTAAAAGTGTTACTCTGACTGAGAATTTAAAAGTGTTACTTTGCAAATTCTATTTAAAGGTAGAAATTAAGAAATTAATTAATTTATGAGACATATGCAGTAGTGTGGTGTAGCAGTGCGCTGCTGTGTACCGCTATCGAGCCGGTTGCTAAAATAATTTTGGTTCGGAGAGTTGGTTCTTAAAATACTTTTTTTTTTATTATCGTTGTGGGTTTGTTAAAAGCGTGCGGAAATCCTCGTGGCGTTATTACGAAAATTTACGATTCGATTAGTACTTTTGAACAGAATACCTAAAAATTAGATCAAATTGTCAATCCACGGAGATCTGGCGAACGTAATATTAGGATTCTAAGTGAAATCGCGTTGAACTTTCTGAAACGTCGAAAAAGCTAAAAATATTATTAATACTATCGCGATAAACTCCGCAGAGGCGGAATGAATACTATTTGTTCAGAAAAAAGGGTAAATTTAAGTTTTCAACATATATTTTATCGGACTAAGGGCCGGTTGTTTCAAGTTGGATTAAAGTAAAAGTTCGTTTAAAGCGTAGATTTTTGCGTTCTTCACCAAACAAACGATCCGTTTACATTAAAATCTACGCTTTAAATGTACTTTTATCTTAATCCAACTCGAAACAACCGGGCATTAATGACCATTAATTTGATAGATAGATAGATTGTGGAATCCCACCGACTTGGTGGGATTCCTCACCACTCCTTAAATCACGGATCAGAAGTCACCATCACACGGCACATCGCGCGATAGATGAATAAGATCCGTTACAGTTAAAGGTTTGAATGAAAATCAAAACACTATTTGGAATGAATTTTTGAAATGTATAAATTGTGTATTGTAAATAAATAATTTTGTAACGCGCGATATTTAAATTAAATTGGGCGTTTGTGCGTAGCAAAGTGCGACCCGGTTGATAGAATTTTAGCGGCACATCGCCGGACATATCTGTATTCAATTTAGAGAATAATAATAAAAAATGTCACCTCCCCCGCCCCCTGCTGCCGCGGGGAGGAGGCGCCCCCCCCGCCCGATCCCCCTACAAACAGTACCGGGTAAAGCGGCTACGAAAAATACTTTCGCTCACTTTATCTATCTACATCAAAATGTGAATTTGTTTGACTCTAACAGCATTACTTCGCAAGCCCTAGTTAAAGGTAGAAATTGAGAAACTAATTAAATTACGAGACATGTATATTCAATTTAGAAAATAATAATAAAAAATTTTCCACCTCCTCCGCCTTGGTGCTGGCGCGGGACTACGGCGGCTCCCCCGCCCCCTTCTCCTCCTATTTAAATGTCGATAATTAGTAAAAATATCTCGATCATTTTATTTGGATAAATAAGCGTATTTTTTATTTTATTTAATATATGGTACAAGTACAAATACAATTCTTATATATTTACATATCAAATTCACATTTTTTTAATACTTAGTAGTCGTGTAAACCTCGTCACTGAAGAGAAACTCCGGAGTCTGATGAGGGAGCCTCACTTCTTGTTTTATGTATAGGTATATACGCGAGTCATTTAATAATACGGTAATAAAAGGTAATTTAATAATGAAAAACAATTAATAATAACATTCTTTTCGTTTGGTGATTAAGATTAAAAGTGGTTAAGAATCTAGTTAAATGAAGAGATATGAAACAAATAAAAATCAGAAATAAGCATAATATTGTTGTCACCTGTCCCGGGCTGCTCCGCGGGGCGGGACGTGCCGCCGCCGCCCCCGCCGCCGCCGCCGGCTCCCCCTACGAACATTGATTAGTAAATCGGGTGGGAAAAATAGTTGCGCTAACATTAATCACCTACATTAATAGATTCGTGTATTTTTTCTACCAGTACTTACGAGCATTATTTTGTATATTCTATTACATATAGAAATTAAGAAACTAATTGAATATAAATGAAAATAAATAATGCGACTTAATATAAAGATTAACAGAAAAATGAGTAATTTTCAAACCTCCTCCGCCTTCGTGTTGTCTTAAGAAGGAAGTACCTCCACCACCCCCTCCTCCGCCGCCTTCACCACCTATTTATTATTTTATTATTTATTATTAATTATTATTTACTATTTATTATTTTAAAGTGTTAACTAAGAATATGTGAGTAATATTTTTATTTACTTAAACACATATATGTTATTTTGCGTTGTCAGTATTTAAAAACGTTAGTTTATAAATCTCGATAAAATTAAATGTTGAAAAATGTGCTTTCTAATTACTTAAAGAAAATAAAAATTAAATTAAACGAAGGGAAATATAAATGATGCAACTTAATATTAAGTTTAAGAGAAAAAATAAATAGTTTTGAAACCTCCTCCGCCTTCGTGTTGTCTCAAAAAGGAAGTCCCCCCTCCACCTCCGCCCCCGCCACCCAAGCCTCCTGTAGATATATACGTTACTTTGTTTAAATGGAGTAATGAAGAATGTATATCCTAAGAACATAATATCGGAATTAAGAAATTAATTAAACCCAGAGAAAAATAAATTACGCATCTAATTATTAAGCATAAAAGAAAACAAATGGTTTTCAAACCTCCTCCTCCTTGGTGTTGCCGGAGAAATGAAGTACCCCCGCCACCTCCACCGCCACCCCCTTCTCCTCCTATAAATGTACATTAATTAGCCTCCTATAAATATATACATTAGTTTTTTAGTAAGGATAAATATACTAAGTTAATTTTATTAACATACTTAGTATATTTATTCTGGCTTTGTCAGTATTTAAGTACAAGCGCTAGTTTGTAAATCCTAATTAAATGGAGTAATGAAGAACGAACTAACTAACTTATTAACTTACCACCACGCCGTTTCCCCGTGGGGGTAGGCGGAGAGGATAGAGCGCCATACTCTTCTGTCCTGACATACAACTTTCGCTTCGTCTACATTCATACATCTTCGCATGCAAGCTCGACGGTTGTTCAGGCTTCTAGCAGAACCATCTTCCAGTATCTGGTTAATCTGGTCATGCCACGTCTTCCGTGGTCGCCCTCTCTTTCTGGCGCCGTCAACACTTGCATTATATATTTTTCTTACCGTTCTTTCCTCATTCATTCGCTCAACATGCCCAAACCACCTGAGTGGCCCTATTTTTATTCTATGTATTATGCTACGATCAGCTTTATATTCATTCCTAATATCTTCATTCTTTACTCTATCATACGTGGATTTGCCACACATACGTCTTAGGGATCTCATCTCCACTGCATTCAATCTACTTTCGTTCCTCTTCTGCCATTAGTGTCGGTACCAGAACTCCATTATGTACCGCTAGTTTTACCTCGGTAGACATATTTCTATTAGAAATTATTGCATTCAAAGCACCGTTCACCCTATTCCCGGCAGTCACTCTCCTCTATATCATTCTCAACATTCCCTCTTCTATCGGACATACTTCCCAAGTACACAAACTCATCTACTTGTCCCAAACATTTAATGCCTACTAGTATTTCACACGTTGTCTTACTTTCCTCCTTCTCGAATACCATCACTTTTGACTTCTTTACATTCTTAATAAGGCCACTTTCCTTGCATACATCATTCATCCTGCTTACTAGACTTAGTAAGTCTTGTCCGCTATTTGCCATTAATACTGCATCATCCGCGTACAGTAAACAGCATACAATCAAATTACTCATTTTCGCTCCTACATTCATACATTCCAGTTCTTTCATATTATCCATATACAAGTTGAACAGCCATGGAGACATTACGCAACCCTGTTTGACACCTTTTGTTATATCAAACCATGATCCATTGATTCTTACACACGCAGTATTCCCCTCGTAAAGGGATGCAACTGCGTGTATAAATTACTGTTATCCTTGTAACCAGAGAGTACCTTCCATAACCTTCCTCTTATAACTCTATCATAAGCCTTTTGCAGATCTACAAATGCACAGAAAAGTTTTTGGTTTTTCGCTAAAAACTTTTCAGTCGACACTCGTAGAGAGAATATCTGATCCATGCATCCTCTTCCACCCACAAAGGCCCCTTGCACATCCCATACCTTTTCTTTCGTCATCGACCTTACTCTTTCTATCAAAATTCTTCTTAAAAGGCTGATTGCTCTGTAATTCCCGCATTCCATTCTCGTAGCCTTTACCTTTGTAGAGAGGCATGATAACTGCTCTCCTCCAATCCAAAGGGGTGTGGCTCTCCTTCAAGTATTCATTAAATAGAGTATTAAGCCACGAAATTCCTAACGGGCCACCAGCCTTGATATATTCGGCAGCAATGTTATCATACCCCACAGCCTTACCATTCTTCATATGCTTTATTGCACACTTTATTGATTCTATACTTCTTTTTCTGACTTCATTTTCGCCATTCATACTTCTCTCCGTGAGTATATCGACGAATTTCTCTATTACAGCCTCCTTGCTCTCATACGTTTCCTGAAAATAATTCATCCATCTATCTTTTATTCCAACCTCATCCATTAACATTTCTCCATTCGCTGACTTAGCTTAAGTGATCCCATGCATCATCTGTCCTAAGATCACTCACCCTCCTTACACTCAGCCTTTCAACAATTTTCCTTTCGAACTTCTCCCTAAAATCGTCCTTTTGTAGATTCTCTTTTTGGATTTTAGACGGAGCCGATACAGTTCTTTTTCTGGACCGCCAGCCTTGAAACAAGTTGATTCTCGAGACTACAAGAAAATGATCAGTTTCCATCTCGGCGCCCCGAAATACCCGAGTATCAACCGTAGCGGCCCTTAGGGCCGGTTGTTTCAAGTTGGATTAAAGTAAGCGTTCTTTTAAAGCATAGATTTTTACGTTCTCCACCAATCAGACGATCCGTTTTCGTAAAAATCTATTTAATCGACCGCTTACTTTGATCGAACTTGAAACAACCGGGCCTTAGTCTAGAATCAACCACAACAAAATCAATAATCGATCTTTCATTCCCTCTCTCCCACGTGTATTGATGGATTCTTTTGTGATCAAAAAAGGTATTTGAAACAAAAAGATTCCATTCCAAGCATACCTCAAGCAAACTTTTATCATTCTCATTCATCTTCTTGTCATCATACACACCAAGGACAGTCTCGAAGCTATCTCTTTGTATTCCCACCCAGCCATTCAGATCACCTGCGAAAATAATTATTTCATT
The DNA here is from genome assembly GCA_016648135.1 of Agrypnia vestita. NCBI lineage: Eukaryota > Metazoa > Arthropoda > Insecta > Trichoptera > Phryganeidae > Agrypnia > Agrypnia vestita. The sequence goes on along the minus strand of JADDOH010023084.1, from coordinate 141,476 downwards.
GCTTCGTTTCACGTTTATTACATCCCTAACATTTGTCCAAAATTCATTTTTCACTTCGTCCTTTTCAGAATTAACGGGGGCGTAGCCTATAATTAGAAACACCCCCGTGACTCCAATTTTGAACCGGATCCACATTAATCTGTCACTGACAAATTCATATTCTCTCATACATTCCACCATTCTTCTCCGGAGCAGCGCTGCAACGCCCTGGCACGCTCGGTCCGCCTCCGGCACTCCGGACCACAGCACCAGCACGTCATTGTGCTCTAACTCTCCACAGTCTTTCTTCATGCTTTCGCTTATACATAAAATGTCTAGTTTTTTGTCATTCATACTGTCACAAAGTTCATTCATCTACCTATCCATTCCTCCCCTGATATTCCACACTCCCACTCTGCACTCTATCCTCCTCTTTGCGCAATCTCTCCGGGTAATGCGGCATGGCTGATACCTACAGGCATGACCCGGCCACCTTCTTCTACTTAACCATTAGAGCTCTACATTAATTATTATTTATCCTACAACCTCCTATGTATGTCCTAAATACATATCGGAATTAAGAAATTAATTAAACCCAGAGAAAAATAAACCATGCATCTAATTATTAAGCATAAAAGAAAACAAATAGTTTTTAAACCTCCTCCTCCTTGATGTTGCCGGAGGAATGAAGAACCTCCAACGCCACCCCCTTCTCCTCCTATAAATGTATAAAGTATAAAGTTAACAATATGTTGATAATTTTATTTACATAAATATATAATATATACTTGATCTGGTATTGTCGGAGAAGAAACTGATTAAATTGAAAGGAAAATAAATAATGACACCTATTGAAATAAGAAATAAATATAATTGTTATCATTCATTATAATATTAACTTTAACTTCGTTGTTTTAATAGTTCTACATTAAATTTTAATTTACAGAAAAGATATTTTAAAGGGTGTCATCACCATCACCTTGGTGTGATGTGAGTGTGAATGGTACCCGCCGCTTACCCAGGACCGTCCTGAGAGCCTTCCATATCGGTCCTACTCAATCGTCTCCAGGTTGACATTTTTTCAACTACGATGCAGGACCATGCTCCCTCGCTCGGGCCGTATAAACCTTTGCGAGGGGGCACGGCCGCAAACACAACCATTCCCAGCCCCCGTCGGAAGGAAATTATCTTTATTAACATCATAGTACATATAAATAACAAAGGACAACTCCCACGGCGGCGGCAGTGGATGTCGGTTGCAGTTGAGAGAAAATGAAATAATAATTCGTGAAAATAAAATCAATAATAAGACCGCCCCCAATTTGGGGATAACAAAGAAAAGGGGGGACAACACGGAAATTAAAACATAGAAAAGGCGAATTGCAGCCACGAAGCCTACTGTGACGTATTATGTATGATGTAAACCCTGTGATGTACTAACACTACGTGGACTGCAAATATAATTTATTTTATGTAAATCGTGCATCCCTAGTTTATTATTTTATATAATATAAATGTAGCCATTTTGAATAAATATATTTTTTTTAAATACTTACTTATAAAATATATACCCCCACCGCCTCCGCCGCCACCTACTACTTCTCCTGCAACAATGCAATACAATGTTTAATTTAACTTTTCCCATACGGTGCTTATAATCAGTAAATATATAGAATTTTTTTATTTTAATGTCAGAAAGATATGAATATTTGACATTTATTACTTATTAATATAATAGTTGAATAATATTTATACAAGTGAATGTATCAATTATTGTGTTCAAGTGCTAAAAATGAGAAAAAAACAAAAAAAAAACATGAACTACAGCATATAAAGACACCGGGCAGCGTGCACCCCGCTACTACAGAGTGTAAATAGGCCAACCGATACCACGAACCCTGCGCAGTATGCATTGCGCATCATAATACATACAAATTAATGTTGGCTTCTTCGAGAACATATTTTTTTGTGTCCGGTAAATATATAGAGAAAAAACTGCACAATACACTGCTGGAAAGAGTATCACAATTGAATAATCCGAAAAATGTAAACACATTAATTAAAATTTGGGTACGAGAGATGGGTCGACCAGTTATTGGGAAACTCATCCAAACAAATTGAGAAGTTAAATTTCATGCAGGTAACAAATTAGGGTATATTTAAATGTGGCTGAGTGTAGACGATGATTAATCTTTTTTAACCTATTTGTATAAAATGTACTTGTATATAAGTAAGTTATAATTTGCCTGTCTCAACACAGAGCTCTCTAGTGAGACAGGCATAGTAAAATCAAACCTTATCAAATGTATATAAAGGTAAAACAATTAAATAAATAAAAAAGATAATGAAATTATTTTATCCACTACATAAATACATTATGGAAGAATGGTTAAAATATTAATTCTCTTCTTAGTATATTTTCAGACATGTTTCAGACCTGATTAGAGGCAATGTGAACTCAGTTTACAGCGGAGAGGAATAGGAAAGTATTTCCGTTTTATAAGTTATAAGTTTTCTAAGTTTTATAAGTTTTATAAGTTCCATTTTATTAGATTTGAGTAAATTTAAAAAATGTTCTCAAACCTTGTGCGCCTCCACGTCCCAGAAGATCATACGGTTCTAGTCTACCTACAAATATAAATATATTAAATTATTTTTCATACGGCTTTAATATTAACCCTTATTGAAAAGTTATATGATATTTATACAATTAAGAAAGGATATTTTTAACCAACCCAGAATTAATCTGCCTCCACCCACACCTCCGTAGCCTCCTGCAAACATTTTTTGGCTTTATTAAATATGTCAAATTTAGAAATGATTAAATAATTAATAAATTCATAGTTAAATTTCGTATATGAATTTTATTCACACAATTTATATGTGAATATTTCATTCTGCTTTGTTGGAGTTTGACAGGAGTGGTTTCCACGTTCTTATGAAATTTAGAGGTAATAAAATAAAGAGAAAAATAAACAATTAAATTAAATGTTATACCGAGAAATGAGAATACTTTTCACACCTGTTCCGTCATAATATTGCGGAGCAAAGAAATTACCCCCACCTCGTAATCCTCCTATAAGAAAGAATTATTTGATTAAAATTAATTTGATTAAAAATTTTGTTTTCTGGGGAAGCAGGTAAAAATTAGTAAATTGCACAAACTTCTCTTTTTAAAAGGTTAGAGTATGAATTTCGACTATGAGATTCATTTCCAATAAGTATAAAAAAATGAATTCAAAAAACAAAATGTTATTTTTACTGAGATGGTCGAGCAACCAATTATTATTTTCTAAACCACTTAAGAGTGGATTGACCCCTGTATTTGGCATTTATAAGAATTAGTTTGTAAGGCCTACTTAAATGTTCAGAACAGACTGAGCATAAAAATATTTTCAGACCTCCTTCGCCTAGATATTGTGCCTAGAATAGCCACACGATCGACTCCACCCGCATTAATATTAAAAACTAACATCGAGTAAATTGTCGGTGTAGTGGTTATGACTCTAGGCTAGTTGTCCAGTGGTCGGTGGCTCGAGTCTCATTCCAAGATCCCAGCAAGTTAGTCCTATTTTCATGACACAAGCGTTTAGCTTATTTTGAAAATAGTAAGAATATTGATGCAAAACGTATTTCGTGTTCGCATTTCGCATCTTTATATAAAAAAATACAGTTTCAAAAAGCAATAATTTTATTTATTATATAGCTAGAAGTTAATTTAAAATATTTTTCTGTTATTAATTTGAGAAGACTAACGAACCTTTTATAAACCACACCGATTATTTTTAAACGTTTACCGGTTTCGATACTGAACTGTATCTTCGTTAGGACAGACGCGCAAACGCACGATGACAGTATTAAAGAATAAGTGATTTCAGAGAAGAAAATATTTTGAAAGGATTCTAAAAAATTAACCAGTTTTAATATACACATTGAGATTAATAAAATTTTAAACAAAAAAAATATAAAATTTTTCATTCGGCCATTTTAACTGAAACACCGGTCAGAGCGATTGACGTCACGTAATCATCATCGTGTTGTCTCTTGGAGTACTGTCATAGGCTCAATGCAATGTTTACTGAGGCTTGACGTCACGTAGATGCCATGACACCTGCGGGCGTTTTTGTGCGAAATTAAAAATAGGTAGATGAAAATGCAAATATTTGCGTAAAAACTTAGTTTTTTGCAGAAATAATGTTATTTTCGGTAATAGTAGGCGTACCTACATTATGGAAGGTTATTTCAAAATCTGTCATGCCAATTGTGGATGCGCACGGATGTACGTCCGTCGTGACGTTAGTTTTCTCAAATTAATAATTATGTCCAACCACAAATTTAACGCTATATATATCTAATATATATTTTTATTACTTAATTAAGTAAGTAAATTAAACGAAAAATATATAATAAACATTACCTGCTCCGCCTACGTCGTCTACAATAGCAAATATTCCTGGTGCTGAAAATATTGAGTATAATATATTATACTGAAAATGTTGAGTAATATGAGTAAAAAAATAATTGTGCTGATTTGTGTATTGACAAAAAACAAAACAACAACATAGAAAGACTGGAAAAGAATAGAATACAACAGATTAATAATTATTATTTTTATTTTGTTTTCATACCCTGTAGTGTTCGTGAACATGGCTTTTTACTAGTACCCCCACCACCTCCGCCGCCACCACCCGCTCCGCCTACAAAAATTAACAAATTAATAAAACGTAATGAAAGAGTATAATATATGTTCATCATTTAATTCGTGGGAAAATTAATCTTACCTGGTCCGCCTACGTGATTTGCTCTACCAAGTATTATCAGTCCTGCAAATATTAATTACAATTACAGTCACTTTTACAGTATTAAATAATCGGGTGGGGTACAGAACGTAAATCTAATTTAATACCAATATATACAATTCAGAGAGTAATTATTGTTAAAAACATATTGAAAAAACGTTTTGATTCTCCCGTTTCACAACTTTTCAAGTCTTTGACCGTTCCAAAGGTTAGTGTATTTTACAAAAGAACAACTCTTTACCACATCCACAAAGGATATTTTTTACACAAAATTCATTCTATAGATTGCACTTAAGTAAAAATAATATAAACATAGCAATACTAAGATAACATTCGATCGCGCAGTAAATTAAAAACAGAAGAAACTAGAAATCTCTCGGCGGAATTTTGCTATACACATATAATTCAGTTTATGAAATTAACAAGGGGACATCTCCGAGCGAACAGTGAACCAGTGTGACTCATGATCGGTGATACTGCAACACGCGATATTAGTAAGTGAAACCAGCGCAAGTAAAAAGTGAATTAAAGAGGAAACCAAAGCGAATTGTTACTACGGGCCAATATCTAACGAAATTTTATCAGAAGTGATCAAAGGACTAGAAATAGCGTTAATTATTAACAGTTTAATAACAAGTGCGTGAAATATTTGGAAGATATTTGGCGACTACAAAATTAAGAGGAGATCCGCTATGAAACGGCCGGGTTATCAAACGGCCAACACCCGTTATTCCTAAATTATTCGCGCCAGTTTCTTCAAAATTTTACGTTGACAGCACCTAACTTAATAGACAATACCCTCCCATTGACAGTTCATTCGAGCGAGATGTGCGGAAGTCACACAATTGTCGATTTCGATAAGAAAAAGTCAATTAAATCATGTTTTTGTCAACAATTTTAAAGGTAGGTATATTACTTGAGATTTTGTATTTTCATGTTATGTTACTATATTTAGATGTTATTGCAGAAATAATTACAATTACTGGTATTTTTGTTTAAAGCCATTCACAAGTATTTTTGTCCGTATGATTTACAAACAACATGTATCGGCCAAATAATAATTGTTGTGCAATTTGTATCCTCCCACTGACAGTTCGTTAGAGCGGGATGTGCGGAAGCGTCACGCAATTGTCGATTTCCATAAGAAAAAGTAAATTAAATCATGTTTTTGTCAACTTTTTTGTCAACAATTTTAAAGGTAGTTACTATATTTACATGTTATTGCAGAAATAATTACAATTACTCGTTTTTTTGTTTAAAGTCATTCACAAGTATTTTTATCCGCATGATTTGCAAACAACATGTACGCAATGAATCGGCCAGATAATAATGTTGTGCAATTTGTACGGAAGAACATTCTAAAAGTAAGGTTGACTGGTTGAAATGTGCTCTCTGTCCTATATGGTGTCACGAGACAAGTAATATAAAAGGCATACGTAATTTTTTCTGTCAAAATTGCAACTGAAATAACTAAAATTGTTTACTTTCATAATGAATATTTAGGTACTTATCTTCACTAATAATATAATTATACTAATCCTACTATATGCTTGAATTTATTTCCTACCAAAATTACTGCATTGTTGAATTTGTGTTTAAATTGATATTCATTTCATATGATATCATTTCATTCCTTTGTCCGTTTCATAACACCCATTGTCCTTTTCAAAGCGACGGTGTTTTGAAAAGGACAAATCAAGACCTTTAAAAAAACTATTTTTTTATTGCTTTATAATAATTTTATCAACAATTTTATTTTCAATATGTATAGTAGATAGATTGTTAATTAATATTAAAAAAAAAATTGTGTATCAAGGCTGTAGTTTTAATAAAATTTAAGTTTTTGTAAGAGTGGCCGTTCTTTCTTTGGTAATAAATTAAACTAAATAAATTTCTAGTGTTTTCATTTGTCTCGCAAAGCTAAGTCACGTGAAAATAATGTAAAATATGATTAATTTGTAATTACTTTTATAAAATAAAATAAATTAATATTTATTGTACAGTATGTAGCAATTACTACCTTAATAATGAATAGAACAATCCAATCCTAATATTGAACTTGAATTCATGTCAACTATGTTAGTAAATAAGTAGAAAATAAAATACCCCGAAGGTCTCGGCACAACACTGTGACCACGCGACGCACAAAGGTTGGAAATTAGATTCTGTGCGCGCAAAATACAAAAAACGAAAGTCATCATAAAAATAAAATATATGCAGCGAAATAAACTTAGTTCCTTAGATAATAAAGTCCCACTAATAGTTAATTACCTAGAGTAAACCCCTGGTGTCTAGTCGAGCAGGTAGTGACATATTGTTGCAAAAAATAAAGTTGAATTATTGTCAGTCGGATACGAGTGTTTGTACTAAAATGGTGTGTTTATATTTTTGAATTTTGTTCTTCGAACTATGGAATCGATAAACTTATGTAACTTTTTTTAATATAATCCACATTTTTATTCAATTAATACTCTACAAAGCCACGATTTGTTTTTAACAAAATATCGTAAATTTTTTCTGCATGCCTTAGACTGTTAAAACCGGGATTGACCTGTATCAAGTCTAATTGTTGTAAACTATAGTTCTCTAATACCTTGGCTACAGATTTAAAATCAGTCGGAGTGCACGTCAGTGCGCCTGTATTCAGAATTTTTTATTTTCCAGCTCTCGGATTACCAAGGAAAAAACTGTTTGGAGTATGGTTAAAGGAGCGAGACTTTTCTAAAAGAAGTAAAAAAAGCGAGGGCGATTAATACAACAAGTTATAATAAAAAAAAACTTAATCTTAGTTTAATTTTTGTGGACAAATACGTCGAAAGTGGATCAATTGTGGACGTGATAAAGACAAGTTTAGAATTAAATATAAAGTGTGGTTAGGTGTTATAATCAAGTTTTCAATACTACATTTATTTTATTTTTTATATCTTTAAATTGGTTTATTATTTTTATTTAATGAGTATAAAATACAAATGAACACTAAAATAATTTCGCTCGCTCAGATTGTCTTTTCCGACCACTGTGCCACGGTGAATTAACATCTGAACATTAAATGACATCAATGCATTAGGGCATGGCTCCAGTCCTTATTTCAGTAAAACCAACATTTAATTTTGAAATTCTTAATTATTATTTGATCAGCGACTCAGATGCCAGAGTCAGAAATGAGAGAGAGTTTTGACAAATATCAAAATCCGAAAGGTGTCATACTTGGTTCGTGTGCTTAAAGGGGAAAAGTACGACCTTTTGCATTTAATATTTCAGCGCAAGATCGAGGCAAATTGGGTATCGGCAGGAAGCAGATCTTACGGCTCCGTAATAATATTGGTGAGGGAGGACGGTGGAAGAGCTGCTTCGAGCCGCTAGAATAGGGAAATGTGCTCTCGTGTGATAATCGACCTTGGGCGGAGCTGACAATACTAAGAGGAGAATAATAATTTAACTAACAACAGTGTGACTAACGTAAAAAATATTCAATGAAACAAATTGTTAAAATGATTTAAGAACCCAATTAGACATAATATTAAAATTAAATACACAATTTCCGGTAAAATGCGCGATTCACACCTGCGACACCGCCTGTTGTACTCGAGTTTCGCTAAATAAAGCGGGTTGTATTTTTGGCTACATTTACAGGGAGAATAAATAATATTCAGATCGCTTAGCACACTCAACCAGGAAATGTATTTAATTTCTTGTACGGTACAAAGTACAATTAACAAAAATAATCTAATGGCTCTAATGTGAGACTTTTCGATTTTACTACATTTTTAAAATAATATAATATACGTAAATACTAAACTTACCATCTGGTATATATAAATCCTCAACGTAACCTGAAAGTAAATAAATAATTATTAGTGTATGATGTAGAGAGTAGAGACTCTAATATCATTGACTTGAGGTATTCTAGATGTGGATCTACAGAAGAATACTCAAAATAAGCTGGATGGATAGAGTTATTAATGAAGTTTTTATAGTCCGGATGAATAAAGAAAAAAGTAATGGAAACAATAAAAATCCGAAAACTTCAATATCTCGATCGTAATTAAAAGTACGAGATCTTGCATCTCATAATGCAGGTAAAAATTGTCAGGAGTCGGGGCCCTGAAAGAAGGAGGACATCGATTTTGCACCTCCGGTTCCGATTTCGGTTCCGATAAATTAAAATCGGAAATTGTAATCGGGTATTTAATGATCAATCACGCAATACCTATAACAATGTCCAAACGATTTTATCAAATACATTGTTGAGTAGCGATGATGATGATAATACTAGATCCGACAGTTTTGGAGAATTTTTTTTATATTGAAGAGTCTTCTTAGTGAGTATAATAGAGGAAAACTTATTCTTATCAGTGACGATTAGGGATTGCAATCCGGTATCATATTCAATCCGGCCGGATCCGGCTGGAGTAATGTATTGTGATTCTAAATAATAATAAATAGAAAAAGAAAACACGTATTTATTTAGAATAAAATTACTTTTTACTAATTATTCTTTGCATTAATTGCACTTATTCAATCAACTGTTATAAAATCAGTTAAATAATAAAGTAATCAGCCTCATTGCGGTGATTATCTGTAAGTAAATAATAACATAATCATAATCATAATCATAATCATAATCCACGCAGACTTAACGAGCAGTCTTTAATTTTATAATTATTATCAGCTTCAGCCATAACATAAATAATAAAAAAAGAAGCATGTGCTGCATTGCACGAATTAGTATAAAAATCATTTCTGTGTCTGAAAAAACGATCTAAGGAAACAAATAGTGTTGATTGTGTTGTCCCCTAACCTGCTTCTTATAGAACTAAAAATATAACCAGCGGCCGAAAAGGCCCTTTCCGCCTCAACACTAGTTGGCCTAATCGTCCTTTTACTCCTTCTACTTCGTACGCAGTCATTTCCGTTTTAAGTGTTTTCTCGTATTCTGTTTCCTTTTTTGGTTTAACTTTATTACAACCTTTTTTCTTGCAAGATTTGATTTTTTAGTTCTTCTTTCAATTTAAAAGTTCTTTGGACTAATGACGTGGAGTCAGAATCGGAATCTTTGTTCTCGTCTGCTGTAGTTGTCACATTTTCGTCACTGATGAATCGGTCTAGTGTTTTTTCATTTCCTGTCGCATGATGATCTTTTTGTGCATGAAAAATGTATTGTCAGCTTGCCTCAAATATTCCTCATATTTTTTTGGATTATGTAAGTAAGTTAATATGCCTGTCACTACTGTGCGTCTCGGGCGATCTCGATATCTGAAAGCTCCCGAGTGCGAACGAAAGTGGCCGAGCAAGCGTGGAGCGTGCCGATCGGTTTGGCATCGTCACATCCAGTCGCATCACTCGTAATTGCGCGCAATTTGCATAGAAATATTTTCTTTTCGCATTTGTTGTACTTTACCGGACCCGCCGGACCGGATTGCAATCCCTAGTGACGATCCTTTGTCATGGTGGAAAGTGAATACAAAATTTCAATCCCTGAACTCGATTGCTCGCCAGTATTTGTCGTCTCCACCAAGCGCAGTAGCAAGCGAACAACCTTTTAGTGGTGCTGTTCTAATATATGACCCGTTGAGAAATAAATTGGACGGAGATAAAGCTGCGAAGCTTTTGATCATTAAATACAATTTCTTACAATACAAAACCGCGGATAAAATAATTTCTGTAATGGTTGGAAAATATTTGGAACCATTATTAAAGTGAGTGGCCTTTAATAGGTAATCTTGTGAAGTACAGAAAACTCATTTCAATTTGGTTGAATCTTTATTCAAAATGTTTCACTTTTAATTCTAGCCGTAATATATCCAAACCAAACTAAATAATAATTATAAATAGAAGAAACTTTGAACCAGCAACTTATATTTTGACAATATTTAAACTTACTTTTAATACTGATTTATAATCTTGTTGGTATAGGTACATTACAAAAATAAATCAGAGGTTACCTTTATATTTTTAAATAAAAAAATTTCAATACTTTTTTTATAATTATTACGATTCAAAATATTCCTAGAATAAGTGATAAAAAATATATAAAATATACCTGGATAGGCCAGAATCCAACCAAACAAAGCGACGAAGAAAAATATTGTTTCCCACACGGCTTTGTGGGCCATGTTGGCTGATTTTCTTCTGAACAATGTGAATTTAACTTCCGGGTAGAATATTTATACGTTAATCTTACAAGACGTGTTATCGAGGTTTCACAATCATGATCGAATTCCGCACTGTATTGTGAAAGTCCTTTATATAGGAGATGCCGTCTACCTACAACCAATTTATTAAATTTATTGATATTACATTTTTTCTATTTTTCTATTATTACTTGTAAATTTAAATGTAGTCGGTGGGTTGACGAATAAATGTTTCACAATATGTATTTATTTAATTGTTCATATTTTAATACTTTGGATACATCAATATTTTTATATTAATGTACTTACCTATCAATATGAATAAATATATTTCAATTCGTTATATACAAAATTAAATATTTGAACCTCTGCATTTTTTAATATGCAAATAAGATTTTTTCTTTTTAAAAAAAAGAGATATCATTTTAAAGAATTCGGTACATTTTAAATTAGTAATTCTCGGTGACTGCATTCAAAACATTTTTTTTAGATATTGCTGCCTTTGCTTTTATACTTCACATGATATAGGTACTTTTCTTTTTTATAATGATATAAAACTGAATATAAAAGTATTTTTGATTACGAAATGAGGTAAGAAAAAATCCGATATAGTTTCAAACTACTTATTTCTTGAGAAATAAACTAAATTAATTTTTCATTTTTCAATGTTGGGCAACTTAGGTTCAACGTCTTTGAATAGTGTATTTTTAAAATCGGTATTGCTGCAGCCCCGGCTTCCCTAACACCTGTATTTATTATTGAACAAATAATTTCATTTTAATGTAAAATATTGACTGCATAAAGTTTATTGTTCAAAACGTGCATTCCTTTAGAAGTAATAAAAGTGATTTCGTCACATTTCTACTACTTGTAATAATGTCTCGCAACATTTTTATATAAAGGCTATTACTTGACCAAAGCTAATTTTTAAGGGAAGAGTTGTGTTTGAACATTTCAATAATTCAGATGACCAAAGATTACTCGCCTTACGCACCTGGACCCGAAGAGATACTCTGAAATGAGCTCAATGAGCCTTCTGAAACTGGCCAACTTTGCGTTTGAGCTGAAGGTCTTAGGAAACCCCAAAAATCCTCTGACGATAGCTAATTTCCTATCTATTCTTGTGGATTTACAATAGCGCCTTCATTTTTTACTCCCTTTATATTAACTCGTGGCGTCTGCTTGCTTGCTTGCCGGCTTGCCGTCAACAAAAACTTTGGATCGGTTTTTGACCCTTTTCCCGTGATCCAATCGAGCTGAAACTTGGCAAGCAGAATCGTGGCGATGATCAAGAAGACCTATCAAATTTTCGTTAAAAAAAAATAATTATAGTATAATTTCGGATTTTTAGAAATTTTATTGGTTTTTTCAAATTGGAATCATTAGAAAAGTTTGATTAGCAACGGCGCGCCGCGGCGGCCCGATAACGTCGCGGAATATTTTCTAAATTTGAATTACTCCGTCGATGTAATAGGTACATCACTACGAATTTCGAAAATTTACTAAACAATTGGTTCACAGATGACAGCAAAATTGGGTTTTTTGGGAAAAAATCAAATATTAATTTATTTCTTTTAGATTTCTGCTTAGTTTTAAAGAATTCTACATAACTCAAATCTGATTCTGACCAAATCATTTGACTCTGGAAATTCAAAAGGTACGATATTGATGATAACTGAATCTATCAAAATCTTGACATCTCAAATCATCTGACATTTTAGAAATATATTAAATTTCTGTAAGTTTAGTGTTATGTTATATGTTTTAATTCGTCTTTAATTATCGTTATATTTTACAAAGAAAGGGAGTATAGTAAAAACTTGGTTTTTATGGGATGCTTTTTTAATTGTTTTTAATTTCAGTACACTATTATTATTTTTAGAAGTTCCCTCTCAACTGTTTACTATGCATGTGGGTCTCAAATGCCCCGCCCACGAGACGATTCCGTACGGTTTATTATTCTTAAAATTTTTTAATTATTTAATTTATTCAGCCTATTAAAGATTTTGATCTATTATTCCTTAATACTATCTGAGTTTTTGACAATAATATACAATCACAATGAAGACTTTTAATATCTACCTGTCAAAAGAAAGGTTTTTTCTCCCAATGTGAATGTAAAGTTGTCTGTATTTTGTGTTAAGAATTTATAATAAACTTCATTTATATAATACTAGCTGTGCCCGCGCGGCTTCGCACACGTAGATTTTTAGTACACTGTTTGGATCGTTATAGAACTTTCGCGAACCTTCTAAAACATTCTCCTTCCAGAACTTTCAAGAAATTTATCGAATGAACAGGAACCTTCTAGACACACCGACACATTCCGCCACTCAGCTTAGAATCTTATAGAACTTTCGGGAATTTTCTAGAACCTTCTTCTTCCAGAACATTCTAGAGCAGGTTTTTCTGGAACCTTCTAGACTCATAGACACAGGCGGCGCGCCTATTTTGAAACAATCTGAAGCACTTGCAGCCTTCCCATAACAAAACATTGCGCTAGAAAGCACATTTTCGTCATCCACTCCCACCCACGCTCAGCCACCCCACCAAACTCGCATATTTTCGATGTGACACCAAGTGTTATCTCCCACCATAACCACCAGAGGGTGGTTGTTTCTGGTTGTGGAGAAAACTTGGCGGATAGGGAAACACGGGATTCATTTTATATATATATATATTGATTACTTGAGTTCATATATTGTGACATTTCACAACATAAGCTTTCGTCAGAACTAAGTAGGCGCAGCGCGGGCGAATTAGAATTAGCTGGCCGTGTACGGTTGAATTCTATGGTTTAATTCGCGGTGCAAATTGGACCAATTACATCTTATCTCAGAATTCATATGTCACGGCATGAATGTATATTAACCCGCGCAATCGGATTACACGGCTCTTTCGTGTTTCGCTGTGAAGTTGCGGGGGCCGGCACAACCCGCAGGGAGAGTTACCAGGGCGGTGCTCGTTTAGTCAGCAGCTTCATTATGAAATATCAAACCGTTAGGATTAGGGTATTCATTTAAAGTGTCGTTTGTCAGCAGCATCATTATGAAATTTCCAACCGTTAGGATTAGTGTATTCATTTAAAGTGTCGTTTAGTCAGCAGCTTCATTATGAAATTTCAAACCGTTAGGATTAGTGTATTCATTTAAAGTGTCGTTTAGTCAGCAGCTTCATTATGAAATTTCAAACAGTTAGGATTAGTGTATTCATTTAAAGTGTCGTTTAGTCAGCAGCTTCATTATGAAATATCAAACCGTTAGGATTAGGGTATTCATTTAAAGTGTCGTTTAGTCAGCAGCTTCATTATGAAATTTCAAACCGTTAGGATTAGGGTATTCATTTAAAGTGTCGTTTAGTCAGCAGCTTCATTATGAAATTTCAAACCGTTAGGATTAGTGTATTCATTTAAAGTGTCGTTTAGTCAGCAGCTTCATTATGAAATTTCAAACCGTTAGGATTAGTGTATTCATTTAAAGTGTCGTTTAGTCAGCAGCTTCATTATGAAATTTCAAACAGTTAGGATTAGTGTATTCATTTAAAGTGTCGTTTAGTCAGCAGCTTCATTATGAAATTTCAAACCTTTAGGATTAGTGTATTCATTTAAAGTGTCGTTTAGTCAGCAGCTTCATTATGAAATTTCAAACAGTTAGGATTAGTGCATTCATTTAAAGTATCGTTTAGTCAGCAGCTTCATTATGAAATTTCAAACAGTTAGGATTAGTGTATTCATTTAAAGTGTCGTTTAGTCAGCAGCTTCATTATGAAATTTCAAACCGTTAGGATTAGTGTATTCATTTAAAGTGTCGTTTCCGCAGGGTTCTTCTTCTTCGAATTAATTGGAGGCCATCGATTTACCAATGGTCTTGCGCCCCGGAAGGCGACCTTCGCTCTCTGCCTGCGTGTCTTCGTGTCTAGATAGAGAGTGAAGGAAGGTCAAGGAATTGGGACTGATGAATGAATTTGAACCAGAAAGTGGGTTCTAACTTGTCTCTTCTGGTGATTCTGATTGAGTGGAAACTCGGTTAGATGGGAAGTGAAAGAGCATAATTATTTTTAATTACATTTTATTGATTATTTGGCTTGTTGAGAAATAAGAAATCTTGCAAATTGACACGGACCATCAGCCACACACCAGATCCGGGTTACCTAAAATAAATAAATAATTACACTTCAGTATTAAGTTTAAATGATTTGGCGTAATCTAAGATGAATATTTTCTTCAATACTTAGTTGCGCGTCAATTCTGTTTTATTGTGAAATCAGGACATTCAGTTATACCTACCAATCAGAAGGATCTGTTACAAGTGTCACGATCTATATTTTATAATTCTACCCCTCGCACTGGGGGATTTCATTATTACGATATGTATTAGAACGAGGGCTACAATCCACCGCGTTGGCTGTATTACATTGTACTGTAGTTACGCTGTCCAATATCTGGCGGTCTGGACATCGTCAAGGTGTATATTACTTGCGAAAATTCACTTACTGTATATATTGAATTTACTTTCTGCAGATGTTCTGTTCACTACAGTAGGTAAGAAGGTCTGGATATTATAACATTTGAGTTCGGGGGATTTTGGTGGGTAAACAGGTAATACAGGTACAAAAGGTATATATATATATATATATAAAGAAACCCGTGTTTCCCTATCCGCCAAGTTTTCTACACAACCAGCCACAACCACCCACCGGTCGTTATGATGGTGGATAACCCTTGGTGTCACATCGAAAATATGCGAGTTTGGTGGAGGTGGCTGAGCGTGGGTGGGAGTGGGTGACGAAAATGTGCTTTCTAGCACATTGTTTTGTGTTAGAACTCACATTTGGGAAGGCCGCAAATGCTTCAGATTGTTTCAAAGTAGGCGCGCCGACTGCGTCGGTGAGTCTAGAAGGTTCCGGAAAAACCTGGTCTAGAAAGTTCTGGAAGGAGAAGGTTCTAGAAAATTCCCGAAGTTCTTTAAGGTTCTAAACTGAGTGGCGGAATGTGTCGGTGTGTCTATAAGGTTTCTGTACATTAGATAAATTTTTTGAAAGTTCTGGAAAGAGAATGTTCTAGAAGGTTCGCGAAAATTCTATGACCATCCAAACAGTGTACTTAAAACGCGTGCGAAGCCGCGTGGGCACAACTAGTAGAATATATAAAATTCAGATTTGTTACTATAACATAAATGAAACGATTATTTATATAGAGCTTCAAAACATCTGGAGGAAAAAATTACCCGCAAAAAGCATCTGGCAATCATTAATATGGGTGTATAGTGCTGTCCCGTTAAACATATAAAACAATCAGGTTTGTTGTTTTAACGTTTAACTTAAACATTTTTTGTACCTGTATTACCGGTTACCTCCCAAAATCTCCTGAATTTAAATGACGTTATATCCAAATCTTGTCACATACTGTAGTGTACATGTGTACAGAAAATATGTTAGTTTTGATACTATAATGTAAGCTGGATTCTACTGGGTATATAATATATCACGAAGCCGCCTGGCAGCGTGGCGCGTGAGCCGCTCACGTGAATGGACTCGATGAAATTGACTAAAGCTACCGATACACACGCTTATTTAGTGGCACGTGAGCATGCGCAGTATCGACCTTCTTTAGGCCTCGCTTATTAGTGGCACGTATGCACGCACATTGCTAGTAATGCATGCCACTGTCATTCACCATAGAGAAGGGGTATCTTTGGAGCATGTGTGAACAGGCTTGCTTATTATGAACATGCTTATGTCATTCGCGGGCTTCGCGGCTAGTATTATCAATGCGATCTTCTCAGTCCGCGACAGATGAAACAAATATGGCGCGTTGGGGAGATGATAAAAAATTAGTTTTCGTGACTTATTATAGGAATCACGAATGTCTGTGGAATACTCGGTCACCGTTGTGTAAAAATAATATAGTGAGAAATAATGTTTATGAAACTTTATTAATAGGCATGAACGAGTCAAATCTTACAATAAAAATTATAAAAACTAAAATCAAAAATGTGCGGTAGGAAACTCGGGAACTTTTTTGATTTATTGGTTCACTTAAATTTTCTATTTCAGTTTGCAAAGTTTCCATTTTGAACAAAAGCGTCTCTATTCTATGACAAGTGCATGCCACTAATAAGCATGTGTGTTTGATTGTTAGTTTTGGGCATGCTTATTTATGAGCATGCCACTAAAAAGTATGCCAGTAATGAGCAAGTGTGTACAGTTGTTAGGGCATGCTTATTAGTGACATGCTCATTAGCATGCCACTAAATAAGCATATGTACCTTAATTCAAATAGAAAAGTTTTAATTATCCCGTCAAACCCTCGGTAAGCCCGGGCGTCCTCCTATTAATGAAATCGACTTTAAATAGAATGTAATTTTAATTAAAAATTAGATTTTTATTAATTTAAAAAATGTATATGTATATGTAAAAACTACCTTGATCCACCTGGCCCACCTAGAAGAAACGCCAGCCTAGTCCACGGATACCTATTAAAAATATCTGTCGATAATCATCTTATAAAAATAAATGTATTCACTTATTTACATAAGCATATACAAAAACTGTTTTGTAGGTTCCAATTAAATGTAGAGATTAAGAAACTGATTCTATTTAGAAGAAAAAATAATAATTAACTTAATATTAAATTGAGATTTATATTAAATTTATGTATGTAGGTATTGAAAATATCTATTGAATTTAAGAGGTTATTAGTCTGAACATATACGTGGGATAGTAGAGGATTTTCTATTGTTGGTGCGATAGGTTGAAAGGGAAGTGGTGGTTCTACTGGAAAATCTGAATGCGACGAGGATATCAGGATTGGTAATTTCAGGAACAGGCACAAGGTTGTGGAAAGGAAGGGTTGATTGAAAGATATTCGCCAGTTTTCAAGAGGACCCAATTTATGAAATTGTGATATCAAGGAAAGACAAAAATAGTTTTCACACCTTGTGAGCTGTAGGGAAATATTGTGGACCGCACGCAACACCCGAGCCGCCGCCGCCAGCCCTGGAGGACCAGGCAGGGGCGGCGCGGCGGTGTTAATTAATTAATTCTATTAAAATTATTAATTGGATAATTGTGAGTAAAAACTTGGGTCCTATTTTATATTTTCTAGCGACAGATTACGAGTCCTTATAAAATGTAGGGACTAAGAATCTAATTATCTCTAGAGATAATGATATTTAGAGAACATCTATAATATATGATGCAATTTAATATTAAATCAAGAGAAAAAAATTATTTTCAAACCTAATTGGGGACCAGAGGAAGCACCCCCACCGCCGCCTCCGCCACCTCCTGCTCCTCCTACAAGAATGAATTAGTTAGTTATTAGAAAAAACATATACACTCATTTTATATACCTACATTTATTTATGTATGGGAAACTATCAGTAACATTACATATCATAAAAATAGAATCAAATAAGACAAGGACCAACGGATTTCAAATACAAGTTTCCACAGATTTAACAAATTATCTGAATCGCTCCACGATAACAGAGAAATTCACAAAATAAAAGGATGGTGATCAGAGGTGGAATGAATCGGATATAAATATGGATATTAAATTTGTGTAAAATGTACAAGTGTTTTTAAGGCTTCGTTAAATGTAGGAACCCGGAAACTGATTAACCTTAAATATACGTACATTTTGAGATAAATAAACGATGAAGCAAAATATAAAATTTAGAGAAAATGTAAATAATGTTTCTAACCTGCCCCGCCATGATGTTGTCGAGCCAAGGGCTCCAGAGACACGCCCGGGCCGGCCGCTCCGCCCCCCTGCGGGCCTGCAAGCATTGATTAGTCACTTTTCAGGAAATATTTACACCCTACGTGCGAAGGCTTCAAGGACCAATATATTTACTGATCGGAGATACTTCGACTAAATATGTTCTCACCATTTAATCACACAAGTACATACATTTTTTAAAATTAAAAATGGCATATTTAATTTTGAGATATATTTTAAGCTATGGTACTCAAAAACACCAGAGATGGGGTATAAAAGCTATGGCAGCGATATCAAAAAAAAAATTAATGCAGTCATCGAGGATTACTTGTTTAAAATGTACTGAATTCGAGATTTTATATAAAACAAA
The DNA here is from genome assembly GCA_016648135.1 of Agrypnia vestita. NCBI lineage: Eukaryota > Metazoa > Arthropoda > Insecta > Trichoptera > Phryganeidae > Agrypnia > Agrypnia vestita. The sequence continues at coordinate 122,471 of JADDOH010023084.1, read as the reverse complement.
GCCTATACATTTATAGGAAACGTGATTATGGAATTCAAATATACATAAAATATAGAATTCAGTACGTTTTAAATTAGTAATTCTCGGTGACGACATTCAAAACTTTTTAAATTTTTTTGGATATTGCTGCCTTTGCTTTTATACCCCACAAATGATCTTGTACAACAAAAAAAACAACCAACTAACCGCCATGCCGTTTCCCCGCAGGGATAGGCAGATAGGATTGAACGCGACACTCTTCTATCCTGGCACACCCTTTTTTGCTTCGGCCACATTCATACATCTTCTTATACAAGTTCTACGGTTGTTGCGGCTTTTAACAGGGCCATCCTCAAATACTTGCAGTATCTGATCGTGCCAAGTCTTTCGCGGACGCCCTCTATTCCTGTTGCCTTCAACAATCGCCTCACATATTTTCTTAACCATCCTTTCCTCGTTCATACGTTTCACGTGACCAAACCATTTCAGCACTTCTTTCTTTATTCTATCTACCACACTACAGCCAGCATTATATTCGCTTCTAATTTGTTCATTCCTCACTCTAGCGATCAAAGACTTTCCGCACAAGCGTCTTAGTGACCACATTCAGTCTACTTTCATTCCTCTTTCGCCAATTCCAGGCTTCACTTCCATACATCAGGGTCGGCACTAGAGCGCCATTCTGTACCGCTAGTCTTGCTTCCTTTGACAGATTCTTACTGGCCATAATTGCATTTAAAAACAACGAAACACTATAATAAGTAATTTGACCTCTTAAACGTCTACTGTTATCCAGATGACCGAATCGAGTGAGTTGAAACAAAATAAAAAAATTGTGTTTTATGCACTTTTAATGATTATCAAAACTATGCAAAAAATACAGCTATTGTTCTTTTTTGCTTTAGTCACAACGATCATCATCAGACTGCTCATTCTCAGGAGTGGTAGTCATTTGCTTTGAAAGTGTACATGGTAAATCGGTAAAATATAATATAATCGAAAATTATAAATAAAAAATATTTATTACTTACTTTACACAATTCCTTATCTTCTAATGATATTTTTATTTTGAGAGATTTGATGACGCGCTACTGAGTTTGATAAGTCACTAATTTATTTAAATAAAAGATTATAATTTATTGAAATTAACTTTGTGTACACAACTTTTTTATTGAAAAAAAAATTTTCAACATGTTTCAAAGCCAACGGGCTTCTTCATTAGGATAACAAATGTACATTTTATTATTTTGATTATCTGTATTTCAATTTTAAAATTTAATTTTGTACATTTGTTATCATGTTGAAATTTTTTCAATAAAAAAGTGGTGTATACAAAGTTAATTTCTATAAATTATAATGATAATGTCACCACAAAATGATTTTGCTGTGTTTGAAGAAGAAGTAAATAAAAGATTATTAAATAGTGTAATTAGTTACAAAAAATATTTATAATAAACAATAAATTCATTTAATAACTTTTTTCATAATTCCACGTTTTGTGTGCACCAATTATTGCACAAATGAACTTTAAGTTTAATTGATGATGATGATTAAAAAATATAATGTTCAAACCATTTCCGCCATCACCTTGCGGACCGTAATGGACCGCTTCTGATCCTTGCTCTCATATTATACTTTTTATTTATGAGAATCTTAAGAGGACACTTCAAAGTCAATCACGCGTGGAGGCTTCAGTCATAAATTAATGAACAGACCTAATTCGACATTCGCTTAACGTGTTGTCATTTTTAAATTCTACTTGATAATTATTTAAAAAAAAACAGCATATTTAACAATCAGGTTTATTTAAAGCACACTATTTTTGATTTATAGAAAACTAACGGTATTTAGACAAAAAATAAATCATGAAACTAAATATAATATTAAGAATAAAAATATAAAAAATTAATAATTGATGATTATAGTTTTATAGCATTGACTTTGTGGTTGGACATAATTAATTTGAGAAAACTAACAAACTTTGTGTAAAACACACTGATTGTTTTTAAAACGACTACCTACCGCCTTGGAAACCCCCATTACCATCGCCGCCGCCGCCATTCTGTGACCCTCCCACTAGAATCAATAAGAAAAGTTCACTTTTATTAACAAAAATATTTATGTACCAGCTGTGCCCGCAACTTCGCCCGCGTGGAATTCAATTTGAATTCCACGCGGATAAACTACTCGTGCAAACATGTTGTGTAAAAGAAAATTTTTATCTACATAAAATTTCCCTGCGGGAAGCAAATTCACCTACTTAAATTACCCCCGACAGATTAAAATTAATTTTAAATATATATTTTATTCATATTTTATCAATTTGTGAATTCATCATAACATTATTGCGGATTTTTACAGGCCTTTTTAAGTTCTACATGTTTTCCATGGAAAGCATTCATATATCTCTTACCGTTAGGCAGCGTTCGTAAGAAACGCATTTGCTCGACCGTTTTTTCATCAAATTACATTGCAAAATTGGTCTCTATGAAAAGCCCTTTTATTTTAACGAGATATATAGCCTATGTCGACTCGGAAGGTCCATTCTAAAATATTGGTTAAATAATTTTTGAAATTGGACGAGTAGTTTTGGAGATAACCTCCTGCTTCTAAACATACAAACTTCACCTCTGTATTATTGTATTAGTACCTATGGATAAATCTCTGCCAGCACGATACTTTTGTTTCTATAAATTAATGTATCGTAATAAATGGCCGAGATTGGCGAAACGATCGTCCGATTATTTGGATAAATTAAATTACATATATATATATTTTAATATATAATATATATATATATATATATATATGTATATATGTCCCAAATGCACAGGAGACCACAGGAGTGAAAATTGTACGATTTTAAAAGGCCAAAAAAAATGCAATAATTGCATCAATACTGGAAGCAAGTTGAAGATAAATATCGAATAAAATCACCCGGCATGGAGCTATGAATGTCCAGTCTACAAAAAGAAAGTAGAAATGGAAAAGAAAAAGTTTCAAATTTTTTTATAGATAAAAATAAAGGAGAAGGCACAATACTGTATGTTAACATACAAAGCTTATTAGCACATATAGAAGAAATAGAAATATTGCTGCAAAAAAAAAACTGCTATTTTAATGTTAAGTGAAACAAATACCTATAACTGAAGATATACAGGAAGGTGAAACAATATTTGAAGGATACAGAAAAGATGCGATTCAAGTAGCAGACATACTTGAGGAGTTATGACAATAATTAGAAATGGTATTATACATAAAGAAAAAAAAATTTGGCTACAATGCATACTTGTTACCAAAGGATATATGAAAGGTTTGTACAGTGTATTTTATAGATCACCAAATTTAAGTGTCAGTCTCCTTTTAGACTATTTTGAAGAATTGTGCAATAGCCCAAGAGTGCAATAGTAAAAGAAGAATATATAAATAAAATTACATGAGATTTTAATATCAACATAAAAAATAAAGATCCCACCTACGCTAAAAGAATACTCAAGTTATAGAAGAAAATGGAATGAATCAAATGGTAAAAGAAGATACAAGAGTTTCAAAAAACTCTCAAACAATAATTGATTTTGTTATCACAAATGATTACGAGTTAGAGGTAAAAGTGTTAGAAAATCCCAAAATAACTGATCACAACATGATAAAAATTCAGCTTTCAAAAAATAGGCCAACAGATAAACTTAAAAAAGAAAAGAGAATATTTTTTTTAAAATATAATAAAGAAATATTTTCAAATCAAATAGAAAAAACGATTGGTCAGAAATAATAAATCTTTAATTGGATCAGATGGTAGAGAAAACAGTATATAATATTAAAGATGCTATAGATTATATAATACCTAAAGAAGAACTAAAAAATAAACAATAAGAGAGAGACATGGCTTATAAAATAGCTAAAGGGTAATGGTCAAAGTGGGCGTAAATACAACAGAATTAAAATCTATGCTAAATGAAAGTTTAATACTAGTACTTCATTTCATACTACGACAACAATCATGAAATACACCGGAATACGGAGGTGGAGGTCATTGAATATTAAAAGTTTCAATAGTTTCAACAACACTTTGGGGTTATAAAAACTATATAAGTGCGTGACGTAATTATGTTATTAGTTTACTCATGTACCACTATCATTACGCCAGGTAAAAAAATAACAAAATGAGACACGAGGGAGGGGGGAGGTGAGACACGGCATGGATTCGACGCGGGCGTACGATAAGGTACTGATACACATGCTTATTAGTGGCACGTGAGCATGCGCAGTATTGAACTTCTTAAGCCATTGCTATTTAGTGGCATGTGTGTACGCACATTACTAGTAATGAGCATGCTCATTACTAGCACGCCCAAAAATCAACCGCCCGTTGATTTATGAGCATGCTAATATTGCTAATGTCATTAACCGCGAGAAAGGGTATCTTTTGAGCATGTGTGAACAGGCTTGCTTATGAGCATGCTAATGTCATTTGCGGCTAGTATCGATTTTCAATGCGATCTTCTCAGTCCGCGACAGATGAAACAAATATTGCGTTGGGACATGACAAAACATTACTTTTCGTGACTTATTTTACGAATGTCTGTGAAATACTCGGTCACCCTATATAAAAATAATATAGCAAGAAATAATGTTTATGAAACTTAATTAAAAGACATGAATGATTAAAATTTTTCAACAAAAATTATAAAAACTAAAATCAAAAATGTGCGGATGGAAACTCGGGAACTATTTTGATTTATTGGTTCACTTAAGTTTTCTATTTCAGTTTGCAAAGTTTCAATTTTGAACTAGAGTTCTTCTCTATTCTATGACGAGAGCATGCTACTAATAAGCATGTGTGTTTGATGAGTCTTATTTAAAAGCATGCTTAAAATAAGCATGTTTATAATGAGCAAGTGTGTACAGTTGTTAGGGCATGTTAGTTTTGAGCATGCTAATGATTATGGTCAAAATAAGCATGTCTATCTGTATCAATAGCGCATGAGAGCCAACTGACATTAATCAATCGATACCACAAATAAATCCAAATCTCAATCTGGAACACATAAACATAAAAATCCTCAAAGCCTAAAAATTCTCTATACATCACTATACGAAGTATATTGGTATATTCGTCAGTTATTTGGTCACCTTATTACACAACACATATTACGAGAATCGAGTGAGTGCAGAAAAAGTTTCTACGTATTTTGTCATACAAAACTGGTCAACACAATAACTTTCACAGCTACTAAGATCGACTTGCCTTTTTGAAGATGCACAGACTTGAGTACCGACGGAAAATATCCGATCACGTTGTGCTACACAAGATTCTCAGCGGAAGTATTGATTCTCTCTCTATCTGATATAAATTTGCATGTTAAACCTCGTATAAGAAACCCGGAGTTCTTTAGAATAAGCTAGCACACTAATAATGTCGGTAACTTTTCTCCCATCACAAGGTTGTGTCGCACGTATAATATGTATTGTGCTGACCATAAAATTGATGCTTATATTCTTGCAGATACCTTATCATCGTTCAAAAACTCACTCATACACAACATCCATTTTCTAAACGATGACCTGAACCTATAGATCCATTAAATCAATTATTTACTAAATACTAATCGCACTACATTCAAAAACTAAATATACAATACACATAAATGTACATGTAAAATATACTTAAATGCAAATATACATGTTGCTAGAGCGTGCCAAAGACACTTGTAATTGGGATAATGGGCATAGACTTCACTTATAATGTTTTATTATCAGAGTATCATGTACCTACTATCCTGTTAGTGTCTCTAATAAATAAAAATAAAAAATTTAAAAAAATAATAAATTCAGATTTGAAGAAATAAATGAAAACAAGCTTTTACAAACACTAAACCGCGTGAAATCAAAAGCAAGTCCAGATGGAGTAACCATAAATGTTATAAAATATTCATTGCTAATAACTAAAAATATAATACAGAATATCATAAACAAAAGCCTAAAAAAATGGTCTCTTCCCAAAATCCTGGAAAACAACAACAATAATACCTATTCCAAAAGCTAAAAATACAAAAAAAATGTGATGAATTCAGATCTGTTAATGCACTACCTAAATATGAACAAATATTAGAAGTGATAGTGAAAGAGCAGTTAAAAAAAATTATTGAGAAAAATAACATAATATATGACCAGCAATCAGGATTCAAAAGTACAAAATCTTGTGAAATGGCACTAAATATTGCATCTCCAATCCAGTAACATGTGTTGCATAAATAAACGGAAAAGATATACATAACATTTTATTTTAAACGAGGAACAATCATATGACAATATATTTTATTTTAATGTTGACTTAAAAAATTTGCACGGTGTCACAGATAAATAATTAATTAATTAAGAAATAAAAAATCATACCTCCTCCGCCCTGGTGTTGCCTTAAGAAGGAAGAACCTCCACCACCACCGCCTCCACCACCATCTCCTCCTGCAAATATTAATTAGTTAAATATTAAGTCATCTAGTAAAAATACATATTTAATTTAATATAATTCATGAGCTATATCGGTATTTACAAGAAATAGTTTGCGAGTGAATGGGCAACTCGGAGCAAAACTTTAATCCAACAATTTCTAATCTATCAATAAGTTGAGTATTCTGACTTTTTGAGTATTTCATTTGATTTTAAACGAGTAGCAATCATAAAATATGACCATAAATTTCATTTTAATATAGACTTAAAAGTTTTGCAAGGTTTCAGAGATAAATAATTTATAAATATTTGAAATAGGTAAAAAAAGTTAATTTTAAGTCAAAATAATTAAAAATGAGATAAAATCCACTATTGAATGTTTTATCACTTAACCATTCACCCTCTTCTAATGAATTTGTAATTAATTAAGAAAAAATATGTTCATACCTCCTCCGCCCTGGTGTTGCCTTACGAAGGAAGAACCTCCTCCACCGCCGCCTCCACCTCCAATTCCTCCTGGAAATATTAATTAATTAAATATTAAGTCAACTAGTAAAAATTCATATTTAATTTAATACAATTCATAAGCTATGACGGTATTTACAATAAAAGTTTGGGAGTGAATGGGCCACTCGGAGCATAACTTTGATTCAATAATTTTCTTATCTATCAATAAATTGAGTATTCTGACTTTTTGAGCATTTCATTTGATTTTAAACGAGGAACTATCATAAAGTATGACCATAAATTTCATTTTAATATAGACTTAAAAATTTTGCAAGGTTTCAGAGATAAATAATTTATAAATACTTGAAATAAGTAAAAGAGTTCATTTTAAGTCAAAATAATTAAAAATCAGGTAAAATCCACTATTGAATGTTTTATCACCTAACCATTCACCCTCTTCTAATGAATTTGTAATTAATTAAGAAAAAATATGTTCATACCTCCTCCGCCGTGGTGTTGCCTTAAGAACTTAGAAATTCCACCACCCCCGCCACCTCCACCACCAGCTCCTCCTGCAAATATTAATTAGTTAAATATTAAAACATCTAGTAAAAATGCATATTTAATTTAATATAATTAATGAGCTATATCGGTATTTACAAGAAATTATTTGCGAGTGAATGGGCAACTCGGAGTATAACTTTGATCCAACAGTTTTCTTATCTATCAATAGATTGAGTATTCTGACTTTAAGAGCATTTCATTTCATTTTAAACGAGGAGCTATCATAAAATATGACCATAAATTTCATTTTAATATAGACTTAAAATTTTTGCTAGGTTTCAGAGATAAATAATTTATAAATACTTGAAATAAGTAAAAGAGTTAATTTTAAGTCAAAATAATTTAAAATCGGGTAAAATCCACTATTGAATGTTTTATCACTTAACCATTCACACTCTTCTAATGAATTTGTAATTAATAAAGAAAAAATATGTTCATACCTCCTCCGCCCTGGTGTTGCCTTAAGAAGGAAGAACCTCCTCCACCGCCGCCTCCACCACCAGCTCCTCCTGCAAATATTAATTAGTTAAATATTAAGTCATCTAGTAAAAATGCATATTTAATTTAATATAATTCATGAGCTATATCGGTATTTACAAGAAATTATTTTCGAGTGAATGGGCAACTCGGAGCATAACTTTGATCCAACAATTTTTTTATCTATCAATAAATTGAGTATTCTGACTTTTTGAGCATTTCATTTGATTTTAAACGAAGAGCAATCATAAAATATGACCATAAATTTCATTTTAATATAGACTTAAAAATTTTGCAAGGTTTCAGAGATAAATAATTTATAAATACTTGAAATAAGTAAAAGAGTTCATTTTAAGTCAAAATAATTAAAAATCAGGTAAAATCCACTATTGAATGTTTTATCACCTAACCATTCACCCTCTTCTAATGAATTTGTAATTAATTAAGAAAAAATATGTTCATACCTCCTCCGCCGTGGTGTTGCCTTAAGAACTTAGAAATTCCACCACCCCCGCCACCTCCACCACCAGCTCCTCCTGCAAATATTAATTAGTTAAATATTAAGTCATCTAGTAAAAATGCATATTTAATTTAATATAATTAATGAGCTATATCGGTATTTACAAGAAATTATTTGCGAGTGAATGGGCAACTCGGAGTATAACTTTGATTCAACAATTTTCTTATCTATCAATAGATTGAGTATTCTGACTTTAAGAGCATTTCATTTCATTTTAAACGAGGAGCTATCATAAAATATGACCATGAGTTAATTTTAAGTCAAAATAATTAAAAATCAGGTAAAATCCACTATTGAATGTTTTATCACGTAACCATTCACCCTTTTCTAATGACTTAATTAAGAAAAAATATTTTCATACCTCCTCCGCCCTGGTGTTGCCTTAAGAAGGGAGAACCTCCACCATCGCCGCAGTCTCCAACACATCCTACTGTAAATATTAATAGTTAAACATAAAAACACCTAGTAAAAATTCTAGTTCAATTCAATATAACTTATAAACCATGTCGGCATTTACAAGAATTAGTTTGAAAATGAATGAACTACTTAGAGCATAACTTTGATCCAATAATTTTCTTATCTTTGAATAAATTGAGTATTTTGACTAATTATACATCTCCAATCCAGTAACATGTGTTGCATTAATAAACGGAAAAAAGATAAATAACACTTTATTTTAAACGTGGAACATTCATATTACCATACATTTGATTTTAATATACCTAAAGTTAAACATTTTGCAAGGTGTCACAGATAAATATTTTAAAAATACTTGAAATAAGAAAAACTGTTAATATTAAGTCAAATATAATTAATAATCTGGTAAAATCCACTACTGAAACTTAACCATCCATCCTCTTCTAATGACTTGTACTTAATTAAGAAGAATATTTTCAAACCTTCTCCGCCCTGGTGTTGCCTTAAGAAGGGAGAAACTCCACCATCGCCGCAGTCTCCAACACATCCTTCTGTAAATATTAATAGTTAAACATAAAAACACCTAGTAAAAATTCTAGTTCAATTCAATATAACTTATAAACCATGTCGGCATTTACAAGAATTAGTTTGAAAATGAATGAACTACTTAGAGCATAACTTTGATCCAATAATTTTCTTATCTTTGAATAAATTGAGTATTTTGACTAATTATACATCTCCAATCCAGTAACATGTGTTGCATTAATAAACGGAAAAAAGATAAATAACACTTTATTTTAAACGTGGAACATTCATATTACCATACATTTGATTTTAATATACCTAAAGTTAAACATTTTGCAAGGTGTCACAGATAAATATTTTAAAAATACTTGAAATAAGAAAAACTGTTAATATTAAGTCAAATATAATTAATAATCTGGTAAAATACACTACTGAAACTTAACCATCCATCCTCTTCTAATGACTTGTACTTAATTAAGAAGAATATTTTCAAACCTTCTCCGCCCTGGTGTTGCCTTAAGAAGGGAGAACCTCCACCATCGCCGCAGTCTCCAACACATCCTTCTGTAAATATTAATAGTTAAACATAAAAACACCTAGTAAAAATTCTAGTTCAATTCAATATAACTTATAAACCATGTCGGCATTTACAAGAATTAGTTTGAAAATGAATGAACTACTTAGAGCATAACTTTGATCCAATAATTTTCTTATCTTTGAATAAATTGAGTATTTTGACTAATTATACATCTCCAATCCAGTAACATGTGTTGCATTAATAAACGGAAAAAAGATAAATAACACTTTATTTTAAACGTGGAACATTCATATTACCATACATTTGATTTTAATATACCTAAAGTTAAACATTTTGCAAGGTGTCACAGATAAATATTTTAAAAATACTTGAAATAAGAAAAACTGTTAATATTAAGTCAAATATAATTAATAATCTGGTAAAATCCACTACTGAAACTTAACCATCCATCCTCTTCTAATGACTTGTACTTAATTAAGAAGAATATTTTCAAACCTTCTCCGCCCTGGTGTTGCCTTAAGAAGGGAGAAACTCCACCATCGCCGCAGTCTCCAACACATCCTTCTGTAAATATTAATAGTTAAACATAAAAACACCTAGTAAAAATTCTAGTTCAATTCAATATAACTTATAAACCATGTCGGCATTTACAAGAATTAGTTTGAAAATGAATGAACTACTTAGAGCATAACTTTGATCCAATAATTTTCTTATCTTTGAATAAATTGAGTATTTTGACTAATTATACATCTCCAATCCAGTAACATGTGTTGCATTAATAAACGGAAAAAAGATAAATAACACTTTATTTTAAACGTGGAACATTCATATTACCATACATTTGATTTTAATATACCTAAAGTTAAACATTTTGCAAGGTGTCACAGATAAATATTTTAAAAATACTTGAAATAAGAAAAACTGTTAATATTAAGTCAAATATAATTAATAATCTGGTAAAATCCACTACTGAAACTTAACCATCCATCCTCTTCTAATGACTTGTACTTAATTAAGAAGAATATTTTCAAACCTTCTCCGCCCTGGTGTTGCCTTAAGAAGGGAGAAACTCCACCATCGCCGCAGTCTCCAACACATCCTTCTGTAAATATTAATAGTTAAACATAAAAACACCTAGTAAAAATTCTAGTTCAATTCAATATAACTTATAAACCATGTCGGCATTTACAAGAATTAGTTTGAAAATGAATGAACTACTTAGAGCATAACTTTGATCCAATAATTTTCTTATCTTTGAATAAATTGAGTATTTTGACTAATTATACATCTCCAATCCAGTAACATGTGTTGCATTAATAAACGGAAAAAAGATAAATAACACTTTATTTTAAACGTGGAACATTCATATTACCATACATTTGATTTTAATATACCTAAAGTTAAACATTTTGCAAGGTGTCACAGATAAATATTTTAAAAATACTTGAAATAAGAAAAACTGTTAATATTAAGTCAAATATAATTAATAATCTGGTAAAATCCACTACTGAAACTTAACCATCCATCCTCTTCTAATGACTTGTACTTAATTAAGAAGAATATTTTCAAACCTTCTCCGCCCTGGTGTTGCCTTAAGAAGGGAGAAACTCCACCATCGCCGCAGTCTCCAACACATCCTTCTGTAAATATTAATAGTTAAACATAAAAACACCTAGTAAAAATTCTAGTTCAATTCAATATAACTTATAAACCATGTCGGCATTTACAAGAATTAGTTTTTGAATGAATGGGCAGAGTTTTTTTCCACGTTGTCAAAAGCCTTTTCTGTATCCACAAATAAGGAGATAAAAATTTTGCAAGGTTTCAGAGATAAATAATTTAGAAATACTTGAAATAAGAAAAAGTGTTAATATTATGTAAAATATAATTAATAATCAGGTAAAAAGGTTTTTCGCTTTTGAAAAATTTTTCACTTAACCATTCATCTTCTTCTAATGACAATGCAATTATTTTTAGGGTTTGATAATAACATTTTAACACCCAAAGCAAAAAAACAAATATCGTTTTCTCTAAAAAAATTCCTAAAAATTACAACAAAATAAAATTAATTGGTTAATTGACTCTTTTTTTGAAATAAGATACCTAGGTGTAATCATGGATGAACATTGGTTGAGTAGACACATCGCAGAACTCGTAAAAGGATATATATATATATATATATATGTCATAGTAAAGGCTTTCACGGGTGTTAGAAATGTTAGTATTAATTTCTTTGGGGGTAACCCGCGTCAAAATCTGGTCCTCAGAAGGGCAGATCGAGGGGCAGTGCCAGCACGTCCGTTCGTATCGGAAGCTTATTACCAAGTGAGGTCTGGCAAGTCAAAATCTAAATTTGGGTACTTTGGTCATTATTGGCCTTACTGGTTTTTGGGAATTTCGTATTACGGTTCTTATTACGGTATACTTATTCATATTTCCGGTTTTTGGGAATTTCGTATGACGGAAATTTATTAACAAGGCACCCTGAAGATGCCTGTTGTGATTCAGGCGAAACGTCGGTTGACGAATGGTCCTTCTGAGGACCAGAATTTGACGCGGGTTACCCCCAAAGAAATTAATACTAACATATATATATATTCAATTCTCTCACTCTCTCGCCTCATTCCCTTTCTCTCATCATCCTCCTCCTCTCCTCCTCCTCAATCCTCCTCAATCACAACTCAGTTGACCTGAGTTGAATCCCAGCCTTCAGAGGTAATGGTTATCCTAGCATAACCGATATATCGCATTTAAATGAAATAACTTTTTGTAAGTCTGCGAAGTTCCCGAAAAAAGTCTTTCATCATGCAGATATATACATATACATTCCCTGCTTACATACGGCATCATTGGTTAGTGAAGAATATATTAAAAAACCTATTGTTTATAGCGTTAACTTTGTGGTTGGACAAAATTATTAATTTTAATGTAATAACTTTGCTTAATGTATTTCTCTTCTAAATCCAAATTAGTTTCGAGTAAGAACATCTCCAACTTTTGGTTCGACTCTTCAAAGTGATTTAGTGATCTATGATTCGAGCCCCAATATAGGAGACCAGCAAGTTAGTCCTATTTTCATAGCACAAGCGTTAAGCTTAGTTTGAAATATTAAGAATATTGATGCGACACGTATTCCGTGTCCGCAAATTTATTTTATTGTATTATTAACCGGTTATCAATTTTTCGCCATTTGTTGGCCTACATATACCTACAAGTATTAGTTGTTAAATCCTAAATTAAATATGTAAAATAAAAATCTAGAGGTAATGATGTTTAAATTAGGTTGTTTCTCTCCTCTGCCTAGAATGTTCGACCACTTATTACGAGATATCATCCAGAGACGGCATTCCTGATGTATTTTTTATGACACAGGCCCATTTCAAAAGCGAAATATTGGTAAACTTGGTTGCCGGTCGCTTGAACATAGGTTACCGGTCGCTTGAACATAGGTTGCCGGTCGCTTGAACATAGGTTACCGGTCGCTTGAACATAGGTTGCCGGTCGCTTGAACATAGGTTGCCGGTCGCTTGAACATAGGTTGCCGGTCGCTTGAACATAGGTTGCCGGTCGCTTGAACATAGGTTACCGGTCGCTTGAACATAGGCTTGAACATAGGTTACCGGTCGCTTGAACATAGGTTGCCGGTCGCTTGAACATAGGTTACCGGTCGCTTGAACATAGGTTGCCGGTCGCTTGAACATAGGTTACCGGTCGCTTGAACATAGGTTGCCGGTCGCTTGAACATAGGTTGCCGGTCGCTTGAACACAGGTTGCCGGTCGCTTGAAACCTGGTCCTTGAACATAAACTATTTTCCGCAGAGAACCAGTACTCGTAGACACTCGTCGTAAAACTTGTTAATCCCATTTCTAAATTACCTATTGATTTGCGACATCTTTATTTTATTCTGAATATTGTTTATCATTAGGACATTATTTATTATTACTTTATCATAAAAAAAGTGTATTGTGCAATCAGGTCGAATACAAAATGTCTATTCAAAATATAAAAAATAAAATATTTATACTATAATGTCACTCTAGGATCATCCATAAGGATCAGCAATCTCATGATGGTTAGTAAATTAAAAAATAAATTGGATTAGAATAAAATAAATAAATTTTGAGAGTAAATGTTTATTTTAGAGATTTAAAAAGTGTTCATACCTCCTCCGCCTTCATGTTGCCGTAAGAAAGCTATGCCGGGTTTGTTGGGTTTACAGCCGATGCCGATACATTCAGTTCCCCCTGCAAATAGTAATTAGGTGACTAGTTATTAAATCATCTAGTAAATATATGACTTATATTTATCATCTACTAAATAATAGCTGATTATTTAAATAATTGTATACTTTAAATTTGACCTTTTCATCCTATATAAAAATTAGTTAAATCCTAAATAAGTGTAGAAACTTAATTAATCCAGCGAAAAATTAATGATGGGAAATTTAGAGTAAAATAACATCATTTTCACCTGGACCGTCATAATGCCGTTAGAGCGGAGGAGAATTTATAAAGTACGAGTATTAATTATCTGTGTGGTATAAAAGCAAAAGCAGCAATATCCAAAAAAAAAAAATATTTGAATGCAGTCACCGAGGATTACTAATTTAAAATTACTGAATTCTGGATTTTTTGTGCCTATCCCTTGCAAAATCATGTTTCATTTTAAATAAGTAATGATCAATGACAGCATTAATTTTTTTTTAAATATTGCTGTCTGCTTTTATACCCCACATAAGTATAATATAATATAAATTTGGATGAAAATAAAATAAAATTTATTTCAGTTTAATAGGTGTCTCAAATAGCCACGACAAGACGTGTTTTATGTGTTATGTTATTCCGCTATTTCAAAAATGTACCCATAAAATATTTTTTCTATGTAGAAAAATACAGGGAAAATAAATGATCAAATAAAATACAACAATTATCCTTGTTTGATTTTAAAAGTTAGTAAATAGCTTCTGCCAATTATATATTAAAAGAGATACCCCGTATACCTTTCGTACTGAATTAAAAACCCAAAACTTGATAACACCAACAAATTAAAACGCCCGCGCCCCACGTTGTGTTTCTCGTGAAACACGAAGGTCAAAATAGTTATTATTTTATCATTTTTATGAATCAAAAATTATTTAAAGTAATGCCAAATATATATAAAAATATACATAAAATGGTTTAAATACCGTGAAAGGCCAGAATCCAACCGAATAGAGTGACGAAGAAAAATAACGTTTCCCACACTTTATGAGCCATGTTGATTGATTTTCAGCACCGCCGAACTGCGTGAATTTATTTTCCGAGCAGGATATTTATACCCTGATCTCGAAAGACGTATGACGAATGTTTCACAACCACGATCCGTTATTATAATCGATAATGCGAATGTCCTCCGTGTGGGGGAAGCAGTTGTACCTGTAACCAATTAATGAAAATATCTCGCGAAACTTAAATAAAAAGTTGTACATTTAAAAGATTAAAAGTACACTGTGAAATGAAGAAAAATAAAGATTTTATAATATTTATTATTTTAATTGGTCCTCATAAAAAATCTTAAATCTAATAATAAAATAATAATAATAAAAACTCAGCAGAGATGGAGCACGACACGGACAATCTCGAAGCCTCTTCAATGTACGAATCGAGCCGGCAGCTGAATCGTTTAATGTAGCAGGAGGAGAATTCACTCAACACCTGCAGGGCCGTATCGAAAAAGTAAAGAAACAATAAGAAATGCCCGAAGAGTGGAGATTAGGAATTGTGTGCCCGCTATACAAAAAGGGCGTCCAACTCGAGTGCTGTACCTAATTTCTCGTTGTTGAATACCGACTACTCAATTATGTCCAACTCGCCGCTCAAACGATTGCATCCAGTATCCGGGGAAATCATTGGCAACTATCAAAGTGGTTCCAAGCCAGACAAATCGGGTATTCCAAATATTATTCCTGAAACAGATCCTAGAAAAAACTTTAAAATTAAATGCAGAAACCCTCTTCGTAAAGGTTGCAAATAAAATTCATTGTACAATGCAATGAGTGACTTTGGAATACCGCGCAACCTGATTAATCTGGTGAAATGAACACAGTTCTCAGTGATATCTAGGGCCAGGGCGGGCAGGCACCTATTCGAGCTCTTTGAAACGCTAAATTCCTTCTATCCATCCAAAAAAGAACTACTAGAATATTAGTTTATAGAGAATTTACCAGCGATCAATTTGAATCATACCCATACAGATTGTTTCACTTTTATCCACTGCCCTTATCTTATAGAAGAGTAATCGCTGATTTAATGATATTTTGTGAAATTATAAACGGTTACCTTGATAAAAATGTTCTCAGATTTTCACGGCCGTTCAGAATCTCTGTGTATAGTTTTGTGGAATATTCTGCCGTGTACACGGCAGAATATCCCATAAAACTATACACAGAAGATTACCTTGATGTACAAAATGTTCTTTGCGAAATTAAAATAACAATTCCCATCACCTCAATACGCAGAAAATTTCATTTAAATTTTTGTAATCGGGCACTTCTCTTCATTACCGCGACCCATTCATTAGAACGTATATTCTTAAATTTTCATAGTAAAAAAACACTTTGTGGCTTGACATTATATTAAATTTATAATCAAATTAAATAGGTAGGTCCTTGAAACCACACATTGGTTAAAAACTAAGTATTTTATTTTGTTTAAAATTTAATATTATATTATTCATTCACAAAGCAATATAGACATGTCTTCAGATGGCAAATCAAAATTAAAAAAATAACATTTTATTGCAGTTGTCAATATGATCATTCATGCAATAGATAAAACAATGTTCTTTGAATGACTCTACCTTTGGAATATAATAATGTAACATAATATGATATTATTTAGATGACATTATGTTACACCATCAAGCACAAAATGTATGGACATGTCATGCTCGAGTTTGTGCTAATTAATAAAATAAAATAAACAAATTTTACAATTTTACATATAAATTACACAGAATCACAATTTGATAAATTAGAAATTTTGGAAATAAGAAAGAGTGTAAATAGTTAATTGAATGTTATAAATAATCGGTCCTTTTTGCAAATAGTCATTTTTAATTTATTTTCATGTTAAGTAGGTATTATTTTCCTTTTCATTTTCCATATATAACTTTTTAATATTTTGATCTATACTTCGATTTTTAAATTTTATTTTTGTTATCCTGACGAAGAAGCCATTGGCTTCGAAACGTGTTGAATTTTATCAATAAATAAGTGGTGTTTACAAAGTTCATTTATATAAATTATAATGATGTTTAGTTTTTTCATAAGCAAGTGGTTATACCGTAATGCACAACATGTATATTTAATTGAAGAAATGGGTAGATTTAATTTGAAATTGACGAATATTAAGAATATAATATGCTAATCGTAGTTTTATATATTTCTTGATCAATATTTGATTTGATCTACATCATCAACCTATTAATCGATTTATCATTCTTATTGATCAAACATCTCTACCCAGCAATTTAATTAAGTCTCTCTGTGTTTGTTATTTTAGAAATACCTATATGATATTTTATTTTAAACTTGGAACAAAATCGTGTGATTCTGCGGAAATGTATTGTATTCTTTCATATCTGTAGTCGTGTTGCTGCTGTTCTGGCTCCCCTAATAGCTAAATTTATTATTAAACAAATAACTACTTTTGATGATAAATATTTATTGCAAAAAGTTTATTGCTTATTACGTGTATTCTTTTCAAGGCAATGGTGAAATAATAAAAGTGATGGCGTAACATAATTAAAAATTTCGTCACACTTAAAAAATGTTCACGGCCGTTCAGAATCTTCTGTAGGTAGTTTTCTGGGATATTCTGCCACGTATATCTGACCTCTCCGGCCGACGTTTCGGATAACATTACAGGGTCCACTATTAGAGCTGACGTGCCCTGATGATGACCCTGCAATGGGACATTAAAATCTAAGATGCAGAATTTTTATTACGGAACCCAGAAAAATCTATTGTATTTATATAATTTAATTAAATGAATACTCTATAACATTTAATTAATAAAAATATACTTTGTTTTAACCACTTATTTGTTAAAATACCAGCATGTTTCGGGGCCAATAGCCCCTTGTATTTTCAAAAAATTTGTGGTAAAAACAAACTACATAATATATTGTTATCAATTATATTTATGATTTCACCACAAAAACAAACTGTTTTGGAAGAAGTTTCATTGAATTTTTTTTTTAACTTTGTTAATAAATTCCTAACAATATAATTTGATTTAAATTTAACCAACACCAACGTCTCTTGATATGTTTTTATCCATTTAGAACAGTGTTTTTCAACATTTTTGAATACGCGACCCTTTTACACCGGATCGGACTCAAAATTTGAAAACTTATTCTTAAGGACTCGGCGGGTAATATACGCGACATTTCCCCCTTATTCTTTTAATCCTTCCCCTCCCCTGATATATTTTAAAGGTAAATCTGTACCTTTCGGCCGACCGAACCTCAAAATTTGGAAACTTATTCGTTAGGACTCGGCGGGTAACATACGCGACATTTCCCCCCTATTCTTTTAACCCTTCCCCTCCGCTTATATATTTTCGATGCAAATCTATACCACTCGAATCAAACCTTTGTTTACCCTCACAAACTTATTTTAAACTTAATCTTTAACCCGTGCAACGCCGGGTAAGGACAGCTAGTTGTTAATAAATTCTGTGAAGAAAATTTTTCGTTTGTTCAAATTTTTCAATCAAGATATATCTATACCTATAAAACTCAATGTCAGTCTGTCTTTCTGTCTCTTCTCTATAAAAATCCACACCGTTTGTCTGATTCGATTCAAATTTTGCATACTTATGCTTTGGGACCCGGCAGATAACATAGGCAACATTTCCTTCCTATTCTCATACCCCTTCCCCTCTCCCTGACAAATTTTTGATGCAAATCTGTACTTTTTGACCGATCGGACTCAAAATTTAGAAACTTTTTCTGGAGGACTCAGCGGGTAACACAGGTGATATTTCCCCCCTATTCTCATACCCCTTCCCCTCCCCCTGATATATTTCTATGCAAATCTGTACCGTTTGACCGATCGGACTCAAAATTTGGAAACTTATTCTTTAGGATTCGGCAACATAGGCAATATTTCCTCCCTCCCATTTTAACTTTTCTCCTCCCCCTCATATATTTTCGATGCAAATCTAACCAATCATATTCTAAACAACCAATTCGAATCAAACGTTTGTTTTCCCCACAAATTTATTTTCAACTTGATCCTTAACCTGTGCAACGCCGGGTACGATAATTTATATCGAATATTGAGAATTCATTGGCTTCGATACCAGTCAAGTAAAATGTTTTTGTTATATAATTTGATTTGAGTTAAAGCGAATAAATTTTAAATATTCTTTGTAAGATACTATAGTGATAGTCCAAAGTTATACATAAAATAAATCTCGAAATATTGAAAAATATATTGAAATAAAATGCATACACAAATCTCCATGACTTTTCAACCAAAGTGTAAAGAATATTTTCTATTGAATGAAGAAGACTTCTCCGAAGTTCTTGCTACTGTCTATGAGACACCATAATGGTTATTTATTATGTTTTTGTTTTCTCTAGAAAATCATCGGAGAGCGATAGATTCCACGTCTACTTACTCGGGTGAGATTTTATAAAACTAAAAAAAAAACATAAAAACTAGCAATCGAGTTTCTGATACAAAACTGAAGTTAGAACAGGAAAAAGTAGTTGAGGCCTTAGAGCACGTGCCTAGACAAATACATTATGTGAAATCACCTGGCTATATTAATTTGAAGCATTTTAAACTACCATAAAATGAAATAATGAAATAAATAAAATATATAACACGTTGTCTTAATCTCACTCAAATTTTGTTGTAAAAATTCAACATGTTTCGGGAGTGATGCCCCCTAATCCAGGACAATGTATGTATTAAAATTGACGTGAAAAAAGGTTTGACAGGTTTGTTATGGTGGGACGGGGTTAGAAGGGGCGTGGTTACAAAATTAAGTAGTTACAAAGTAATTATAATGAAGACGGGTTTATGAGGGAGCTATTTATAAAGTTTATTTAATTTTTTAAATATTTTAGTTTTTAATAATACTTTTCCTGATTTCTAATATTTCTACCCTACCCTAGTATTGGTGTGTATAATTTTTAACTTACTTACTTACTTACTTACTTACCATCACGCCGTTTCCCCGAGGGGGTAGGCAGAGAGGATAGAGCGCCATACTCTTCTGTCCTGACATACAACTTTCGCTTCGTCTACATTCATACATCTTCGCATGCAAGCTCGACGGTTGTTCAGACTTCTAACAGGACCATCTTCCAGTATCTGGTTAATCTGGTCATGCCACGTCTTCCGTGGTCGCCCTCTTTTTCTTAAGCGGTATTTAAATCGAAAAAATGATCACATTCTTTTAGTTAGTTCTCAAATTCTGAATAATTATAATTGTTACGACATCTCAAATGCTCATTGACTCTAATTTCAAAATTTCTTGAAGTTTGAACGTAAAAATAGTTACAATCCTTACAATTCAATTAATGAACGCCCGGTTTTCTCATTTTCAAATCCTTATCCTTGTTATTTAAAGTGCATGTATATTTTTTAAATTTGTTATTCGTATAGAATGCTGGCTGTATTTTATTTGGATTATTTTAATTATTAAATTTAAAGTTTGATTATTAAAAAATTAAAAAATTCTCCATTATTTCCCATTATCATTCAGCGTTGGATAAATGTACGAGATCTTTTTTTATATATTTTATTAAACATGCCGTCAATTAATTTAGAGTTATAACCATTGGGCTTTTGTTTTATGTTATAAAGTTTTTAAATTTATTTTTGGACAAATTAAATCAAATCATAGAATAGAAAGCTGAGAGTTTTTTTATGAAAATCGATGATTGTATGTATTATGTATGTTTACGGTAAACATTGAATTCTATTTATATCTCTTATCCGTAATTAATGATAGTGAAAGTCATCCTATATAATAATCCTCCTCTTCTCTCTCATCACTCACAGGCTAGCCGCCATTAAATTTTTTTCAATGAATTTTATTAGTTTTTATTTTATTTCAATAATAAAAATATTAAATAATATAATGCTCCAGAATAAATGATATTCCAGTATAACCTTATCCAAGGTTTACTGTATCTCATGCAAGTTACAAAATATAATTATAATAATATGGGGACTCGTTTCTGATTGACTATGAAGGTTTCTCCATGTCTGTAGTAGACAGGATGGCTATACGATTATACGGCTACACTTTAACACATTTTCTCCAACCAACCGGTACAGTTTTAGCGAATAAGCTTCAATGAGTCATACAGAAGTCGCTATTTATCGCTCGAACCTAAATGTCGCCGAAAATACATTAATTATCATCACCATATTCATTCTCTTGTCTTACTAGGGTCGGAGGCCCAAAGACTCGAAAAGGTGCTTCCATATTCCCCTGTGTTGCGCTGCTTCCGTGTGAGTCAACCCATTCTGTTTTCACACATATTTTTGTTGTTTCTCCCAGCTAAATCTGTCGGTCGTCTTCCTTCCGGGGTTGTCAAGAGGGTTCTTCTTGGTATTCGATCCTCTGGTAATCTAAGCACACGTCTAAGCCACCTCATTTGTGATTTTTCTAAATTTTGGATTAGGGGCTCCATGCCGAGTGTGCCTTATTTCGTCGCTTCTCACTACGGGCCGGTTAAAGTCAACATTCCATGCGCCGGTTTTCAGCATATCTTTGGGCATGTTACAGTATGCCGATTCTACCCATTTTGTTTCATCAATTTTAAAAATATATCATTGGTCTGGCGCCTTTGAAGGCGACCATCATCTTTCTATCTTTGTGTCCAAGTAGAGTGAAGGAAGTACGGGGAAGTCGGATTGAAGAATGGAGTTGAATCAGAATGTGGATTCTGCCGGGAATTGGTTGTGTTGGAAATGAAAGAGCGTATTTTTTTATTACATTTTATTAATGATTCCACTTTTTGACAAATAAGATATCTTTTCACCTGCTACGGATTCTCGTCCAAACCGGACCATAGATCTGGGCTATCTGAAATGAATAAATAAATACACTTTAGTGTTAAATAAAATAATGTTTTTACGGTACTTTGATTCTTCTTTATAAGGTTTTTTGAGCTTTTTACCGCGCGTCTCCTAATGATTCGGATCCATTTTACATGATGCCTAGTATATGTAGTAATGACTGTTTAAATTTATAATCTCTCGTTGTGGTTTATTTTTAAAATTATTAATGATTTATCGAATATAGGAAATGCTATCGATACTCATTAAAGTATAAATACAAAATGTATTATATGGTGCAAATTTTTGGGTTCCCGTGTAAAGTAGGGGCCATCGAATACAAACCTGAAATATTTAATGTAATTGTAAACTACAATGCATACCATTTTGTGTAGTACTTACTATCTGTACCCGCAGCTTCGCAGTGTGGAATTTAGTTTGAGACCATTAAGAGTATAAGTGAAAAATCAATATAGTTTTAACTTCTCGTCTAAACAATATTGAGTGCAAAGCAATTTTTATCTACATAAAATATTCTCAATATATTTTATGTTGAAACTCAATTAATTATTATTATTAATTAATATTTCAAATATATATTTTATTCGTATTTTATCAATTTAGAATAAACCTTAGCGTGTTATGGATTTTTTATAGGATTTCACATTTCTACATTTCTTTTTCTTAATTTATTTATTTCTATTTAATTTTAAGTATAAAATTTTGTTTGGACTGTGCCTGTCTCACTAGAAATATCACTAGAAAAATCTCAATAGAAATATCAATAGAAAGAATTCATATAACTTTAACCTTTAAGACAGCGTTTGTAAGAAACGCATTCGCTCGACCGTTTTTTCGTCGACTTGCGTTGCAAAATTGGTCTCCACGAAAAGCCTTTTATTTTAACGGGATAATATATAGCCTGTGTCTATCCTAAAGGTCTATTCAAAATATTGGTACAAAACTTACAAACTTTACCTCTTTATAATATTAGTAAAGATATTTTTTAAATAGAAATGCGAACACGGAATACGTGTCACATCAATCAAACATCACACAAACAATAAGCGTAGCACGTGAGCTATTGTTAATAAATTCTTTGAAGAAAATTTTGAGTTTGTTAAAATTTGTCAAGATATTTATTATTATTATTTATTAAAGATGTCTCATAATAAAAAAAATTAAATAATTTTCCTGCGTATTCTAGTATAATGTTAATTATTTAAACGTATATAAAGGATGTTGCATTAATATATATATAGCTACCAACGGCGACATCTATACTGATTTATGGGAATTACAAATTTGTAGTGGCACAGGTGGCGGCAGTAAAAGTACAACTCACATATGAAACAAGGTGTATAAGTTAAACATGTATGCAAATTCCAAAAATTTGATACAGGCATTAGTCTGTCATTGGTGAAATTGGTTTGATTGTGTAAAGTGATCTTTTAAGCTAGCCGTACGATATTTCGTAAGCTCTATGAACATTCAAAAAGATTTCCATACCTACTTTTCGATACAAAAAATAGCATCTATGAGACATCTATAATATATATATCTTAAATTTAATGAAGTTGAATCATAGAAAAAGAAAAGTTGCAATTATATTTCAAATATCAGATTCCACGAGACAAACTCGGGATGCGGCCGGTCCTCCCATTATTTATAACTAGCTTTTAATGGAATCTTTATTGAAAGTAAGTTAGGTTAGGTAAACTAGTAAATAAATAAAAACTTACTAACTTGGTTCACCTAGTCCACTTATTTCCAGTTCAGTCCACCATATCCTGTAAAGATCAATCAATAAATTATCTAATAAAAATGCTTTAATTTATCTACAAAAATATGTACACATCATTTCACTCTGCTAGCATTTAAAAGAATTGTCTTCGAAAATAATAACTTAATGTTGAACAAAGAAACTGATACTAGAAAAATAAGTGTTGAAATTCAATTTAGATTTACAAAATAGTTTTCACACCTAGAAAGGTGTGACATTGTGGCTCCCCCCTTTGGAGGGCCAGGCAGGAACAGCGGCGGTAATTAATTAATTGTATTACAATTATTTATTGAATTGGTTAATTCTTAGATTAAAAAATAATTTTCAAACCTAATTGGGGACCAGAGGAAACACCCCCACCGCCGCCTCCGCCACCTCCTAGTCCTCCTACAAGAATGAATGAGTTAGTTATTAGAAAAAGAATATGCACTCATTTTATATACATTTATTTATGTATGGAAAACTATCAGTAACATTATATATCATAAAAATAATATCAAATAAGACAAGATCCATCAGATTTCAAATACAAGTTTCCACAGATTTAACAAATTATGTGAATCGCTACACAATAACAGAGAGAATCACAAAATAAAAGGATGGTGATCAGAGGTGGAAAGGGAAGAATGGATATATGTATATTTAATTTGTCTTTATTTATATAATAACAAAATATTAAAATTGGAGAATGAATGAAGAAAAAATTTTCAACAAAGTCCTACAAACACTAATGAACATGCTGCTCAAGTATAATTTTGAATAAATTCGTTGAAAAAAAAAAATAGTTAAATAATAGTAAATAAAAGTAGCAACCAAACTAAAAGTAAATGTACCAAAAGTACCAAGTAAAAGTACCCTTACCACACTTGGCTTTTATGAATGTTAAATCTTTTATGAATGTAATGCTTGCTATAAGGAGTTGTCAACAATTCCGAAAAATGGTTATGCAGAGAGGATAGAACGCCAAACTCTTATGTTCTGATTAATTAATTATCAGGAATTAATAATCAGGAAAAATCCACGACTGCATATTTTAACATTTACCCTCTTCTAATGACTTTGTAATTAATAAAGAAAAAATATTTTCATACCTCCTCCGCCCTGGTGTTGCCTTAAGAAGGAAGAACCTCCTCCACCCCCGCCTCCACCACCAGCTCCTCCTGCAAATATTAATTAGTTTAATATGAAATCATCTAGTAAAAATTTTAATTCAATTTAATATAATTTATAAGCTATATCGGCATTTACAAGAATTAGTTTGAAATTGAATGGGCAACTCGGAGCATAACTTTTATCCAATAATTTTCTTATCTATCAATAAACTGAGTGTTCTGACTAATTAAGCATCTCCAATCCAGTAACATGTATTACTTAAATAAATGGAAAAAAGTTAGATAACATTTTATTTTAAACGAGGAACAATTAAATGAGTATACTTTTGATTTTAATATAGAGATAAATATTGATAATAAGACTTCAGAGATAAATATTTTAGAAATTTTGGAAATACGAAAAAGTGTTAATATTATGTAAAATATAATTGATAATCCACAACTAAACACTTCTTCACTTAATCATTCATCCTCTTCTTACGACTATGTGAATAATAGAGAAAAAAATTCATACCTCCCCCGCCCTCGTGTTGCCTTAAGAAGGAAGTACCTCCTCCACCCCCGCCACCACCACCAGTTCCTCCTGCAAATATTCATGCCAATATAATATAATATAAATACTTTTAAATTAGTTTGTAATTGAATGAGCAACTCGGAGCATAACATAGATCTAATCATTTTCTTCTTTAAATAAATTGAGATAGAGAAATTCTGACTTATTAAACATCTCCAATCTAGTAACATGTATTGTACAAAAAAACTTAAAAAAGATAGACAAAACAATCATATGACCATTTGATCATTTGATTTTAATATACAGATAAAATATTGCAAGGATTCACTGATAAATATTTTAGAAATACTTAAAATAAGAAAAAGAGTCAATATTAAGTCAATATAAATAAATAAATTAATAATCCGGTAAAATTCAATATTGAATATTTTTTCATTTTACCATTCATTCTCTTCTAATGACTTTGTAATTAATTATAGAAAATATTTTCGTACCTCCTCCGCCCTGGTGTTGCCTTAAGAAGGAAGAACCTCCACCACCACCGCCTCCACCACCAGCTCCTCCTGCGAATATTAATAGTTGAACATAAAAACATCTAGTAAAAATGCTAATTAAATTCAATATAAATTATAAACCATGTCGGCATTTATAAGAATTATTTTGTGATTGAATGGGCAACTCGGAGCATAACTTTGATCCAACAATGTTCTTATCTATCTATAAATTGAGTATTCTCAATACTTGAGAATCTCCAATAAAGAAAAAATATTTTCATACCTCCTCCGCCCTCATGTTGCCTTAAGAAGGAAGAACCTCCCCCACCGCCGCCTCCACCACCATCTCCTCCTGCAATTATTAATTAGTTAAATATGGAATCATCATTTAAAAATGCTAATTAAATTTAATATAATTTATAAGCTATGTCGGCATTAACAAGAATTAGTTTGTAATGTAATGGGCAACTCGGAGCACAACATAGATCCATCATTTTCTTATCTTTAAATAAATTGAGTAAATCTCCAATTCAGTAACATGTATAGCATAAAAAAAACGGAAAAAAGATAAACAAAACAATTAAATAACCATGCATTTGATATTAATATGCAAATAAAAAAATTGTAAGGATTCACTGATAAATAATTAAGAAATACTTGAAATAAGAAAAAGAGTTAATATTAAGTCAATGTAAATTAATAAATTAAAAATCTGGTAAAATCCATTATTGAATGTTTTATCACTTAACCATTCACCCTCTTCTAATGAATTTGTAATTAATTAAGAAAAAATATGTTCACACCTCCTCCGCCCTGGTGTTGCCTTAAGAAGGAAGAACCTCCACCACCGCCGCCTCCACCACCATCTCCTCCTGCAAATAATATAAATAAATAAATTAATAACCAGGTAAAATCCACAATTGATTATTTTTTCACTTAACCGTTCACCCTCTTCTAATGAATTTGTAATTAATTAAGAAAAAATATTTTCATACCTCCTCCGCCCTGGTGTTGCCTTAAGAAGGAAGAACCTCCACCACCGCCGCCTCCACCACCATCTCCTCCTGCAAATAATATTAAGTCAATATAAATAAATAAATTAATAACCAGGTAAAATCCACTATTGATTATTTTTTCACTTAACCATTCATTCTCTTCTAATGGCTATGTAATTAATTAAGAAGAAAAAAATTCTTACCTCCTCCGCCCTGGTGTTGCCTTAAGAAGGAAGAACCTCCACCACCACCGCCTCCACCACCATCTCCTCCTGCAAATAATATTAAGTCAATATAAATAAATTAATTAATAACCAGGTAAAATCCACTATTGATTATTTTTTCACTTAACCATTCATTCTCTTCTAATGGCTATGTAATTAATTAAGAAAAAAAAAATTCTTACCTCCTCCGCCCTGGTGTTGCCTTAAGAAGGAAGAACCTCCACCACCACCGCCTCCACCACCATGTCCTCCTGCAAATAATATTAAGTCAATATAAATAAATTAATTAATAATCAGGTAAAATCCACTATTGATTATTTTTTCACTTTACCATTCATTCTCTTCTAATGACTTTGTAATTAATTATAAAAAATATTTTCATACCTCCTCCGCCCTGGTGTTGGTTTTGGTGTTGCGTTAAGAAGGAAGAACCTCCTCCACCGCCGCCTCCGCCACCAGCTCCTCCTGCAAATATTAATTAGTTAAATTTTAAATCATCAACTAAATGCTAATTACATTTAATAAAATTCAAAAGGCATATCGGCATTTACATGAATTTATTTGTGATTAAATGGGCAACTCGGAGCATAACTTTGATCCAACAATTTTCTTATCTAACAATAAATTGAGTATTCTGAAAAATTGAGCATCTACAATGGAGTAACTTGTGTTGCATAAATAAATGGAAATAAGATAGATAACATTTAATTTTAAGCGAGGAACAATCATATGACCATAAATTTGATTTTAATATAGACTTAAACCTTTTGCAAGGTTTCAGAGATAAATAATTTAGAAATAATTGAAATAGGAAAAAGAGTTAGTATTTAGTTAAATTAAATTAATAATAAGGCAAATCAAATATTGAATTTTTTTTCACTTTACCATTCATCCGCTTTTAATGACTTTGTAATTAATTAAGAAAAAATATTTTCATACCTCCTCCGCCCTCGTGTTGCCTTAAGAAGGAAGAACCTCCTCCACCCCCACCTCCACCTCCAGGTCCTCCTGCAAATATTATATAATTAGTTAAATGTTAAATAAATGACCTGTAGCAGCTAAATATCAGAGGCAAAATAATACTATATGCAGACGATCTCGGAATATTTTACGAAAATAATAATGACATAGAAACCACAAAACAAATCAACAAAGACATAGACATATTAATTGAGTGAACAAAAAGAAATATTCTAACCTTAAATGCTCAAACATGTAACTACATTAACTTTGAGGCCAATCGGAAAACGCATAAAATGGACATAAAAATACATAACGAAACACTCACTGAACTAGAAAATACTAAATACTTAGAACTCAACATAGACAGACATCTCAAATGGACCTTTCAAATAGACAAAGTAATTGACTCACTGACATAACTGACCAGCCTATTCCACAAAATACATGAAATCACACCAAATACCGTAAAAATTCTGATGTACCAGGCATACGTCAAGATTAGAATAGGATATTTGATACCCTTCTGGGGAACCGGAAACAAAACTAACCTAAATCACATAACACATGCCAATACAAAAACAGGACAATCCCGACTAATTTGCAACGGATTAAAACTATACAATAACCTGCCACAACAGACCACAACTGATCACTGACAAATTCAAAACAGATGTGATAAAAATGCTAAAACTTGGCCAACTATAAAAAAATGACTTTGTATCTAAATTGTATTATTATTATTTCTTATATTGAATTATATAAAAATGTTATCCATAAACCTTTTAGGTTTCCATTATATTTAAAATAAATAAAAATAAAATCATCTAATAAAAATGCCAATTTAATTTAATACAATTCACAGGCTATGTCGGCATTTACAAGAATTAGTTTGAAAATGAATGGGCAACTCAGAGCATAACTTTGAACTTTGATCCAACAATATTTTTATCTATCAATAAATTGAGCATTTTGACTAATTAAGCATCTCCAATCCAGTAACATATAAAAAGGTAAACAACACTTTTTTTTAAACGAGGAACAATCATATGACTATACATTTGATTATAATATAGAGTTAAAAAATTTGTAAGGTTTCAGAAGTAAATAATTTATAAATATTTGAAATGAGAAAAAGAGTATATATTAAGTCAAAAATAATTTATAATCAGGTTAAATCCTCTATTGAATATTTTTTCACTTTTCCATTTTTTCCTTTCTAATGAGTATGTAATTAATTAAGTATGAAAATATTAAAAAATATGTTCATACCTCCTCCGCCGTGGTGTTGCCTTAAGAAGGAAGAACCTCCTCCACCGCCGCCTCCACCACCACATCCTCCTGCAGATTATTATTAGTTAAATATAAAAATATCAAGTAAAAGTGCTAATTAATTTAAAAGCTTTGCCAAAATTTATAATACTTAGTTTGTAAATCCTAATGAAATCTGGAAATTCGGAAACTAAATAAATCCGTAGAAAAATATGTTAAAATGGGACTGAATATCCAAATAAGTAAAAAAAAATAATTTGCTTATTGCGTGTCACGCTTTAATTATCTGAAGTTGTCATTACAGCAAGTTACGGTCAGACAACGAAATCATTGTAGTTAGATTAGATGGGTATATTTCATTCAGTTTTGTCAGTATTTACAAGCTGTAGTGTGCCAAGACATAATTGAATATAGAGATTAAATTTTAAAAACAATGATGGAAATAAATATTCGATTGATTGGTAAAAAAAATAGTTAGTCCTTTCGCCCGGGAAATGTCACGAGTGTTACTTTTTAAATGAAAATATAACATAATACTTCATAATAAAATATAACACATTACTTCCGCCCTGGTGGCCAGTTATGGCACATGGGTCCGCGTAGGCATGCTGGTGAGCGGAAGCCCCACCACCTCCACCGCCGCCACCTCCAGGTCCTCCTACAAAAAACATAGATTAAATAAAGTAATTTTTTTTAATAAAAATAGAGATGCGAACACGGAATACGTGTCACATCAATATTCTTACTATTTTCAAACTAAGCTAAACGCTTGTGCTAAATTAAAATATATGTTTGTTTAATATTTTATTAACGGACAAATTAATATTACCCTGTCCGCCATGATGTTGTCTAGGAATCCAACCTGCAAGTATAAATAATAAAATGAGTTTGTGGTAACATTATTCATATTTATAACAAGAAAAAACTTGTTATAAACCACTGTCAACAATTTAAATTTTTAGTATATCCCGATGTAGGGACCATTGGCTCTGAAACATGTTGATAATTCAATAAATTATTATATATTCTACACAATATTTTTTCTTGTTATCAATACAATTATTTTCCTTGGTAATAAGAAGCTAAGCATTCCAATGCCAGTGCCGATCTTGAATTACATGTCCTGGTCAATAATGTTTGTAAATGAGTAGAAGATAAAATTCCCTTAGGGCCGGTTGTTTGCCTTCTTTCTTTTTTTTGCCTTCTCCACCAATAAAACGATCCGTTTCCATAAAAATCTATCTCTAAACTAACTTTTATTTTAATTCAACTTACAGGCCAAATTCCAGCCAAAAAGAGTGACGAACAAAAATAACGTTCCCCACACAGCTTTACCAGCCATGTTGACTGATTTTCAGTACCTACCACCGAACTATGTTAATTTATCTTGTTGGCCTAATATTTATACGGTGATCCTGAAAGACTTGTACGAAGGTTTCACAATAACGAGCGAATTTCACAACTCTATTGCGAATGTCCTGCTTGTGGGGAAAGCTGATGTACCTGCAACCAGATAATTAAAATTAATAAAAATTATATTGTAATGTAATAATTAAAATGAATAAAAATGATATTGAAATGTCTTTGGTGTCCATTTTAACGTAGTAACGGAATTTGCGCACGCCCAGCGTCCGCATTGTAGCAGAAATGCGTGTAGCGGAAAGCAGCATGTAGCGGGAATGCGAGACTACGAATTGCGCGCGCATCCATTAAACTCTCAAAAATTTATTCACGCGAAATTATATTAGTTATATAAATAATGTATAATCAACCGATTTGAATCGAGCACCAATCATAAAAATTACAGTGTTAGTAAAATTTGTATAAATCACTACCAGATAGTGTAGTGTCTGGTAGTGGTTTACTTAAATCTAACTAACAATCTAACCACCAAGATAATGCTTTAAATATTAAAATTATTTTTAAAAAATCATAAAGATGCTCAATTCAAAAGCTGCCTAATGATTGGTAATTGGATTAAAAATCAGAACTATTTATTGAATTACGATTTTGTGTGTATTTAGGATATCATTTTACTGTCGAGGTTTTTGCAAAAACGACGTACCTAACGTCAGATATTTGTTTTCAAAACAAAAAACACATTCGTTCGTTCGACATTCAAGGCGGCTGTCAAAATTGCTTAGCTTCTAACTTTTGTATGCGGAAACATTGTAGGTCGAAAATCGATAAAACATCGAAGTAGGTGGACACTTGAAATTTCTTTGGAAATGCACATTTTCATCGCTTTTTGATTCATTGCACCACATGTCTACGATGCAGCGGCGATAAGTATTGACGTCTCACGATGATTCTTAGAAATGTATCTGTTATTTTAACTATTTTTACCAAAATTCTCCAAAAAATTCTACTAAAATACAAAAAAAAATACAATAGTTACACTCATACCACTTCAAAATCAAATTTTAATAATTCAACTACATTAAATGGTTATCAATTATATTTATCATTTCCCTAGACATCGTATTATTGTATTTATGTACATTTTTAACCAATATGTAAATATCAACTTGGCAATATTTATAGACCTACAAAAAGGATTTGATACAATAGATCATAAAATTCTATGCACAAAACTTAAAAAAATTGGGATGTCTAAGGCAACACTAAATTTACTGATGACCTATTTATCAGGACGAACACAAGAAGTACAAATTAGACAAAGAAAAAGTAAACCTCTTTCAATAAACTACGGAGTCCCTCAAGGTAGTGTTTTGGGACCAATCTTATTTCTTATTTATATAAATGAAATTACCAAACTTCCCATCAAAGGAAACTTAGAAAATTAGTTTTGCTGACGATACCGTCTTATTATTCCATGAAAAAGACTGAATGGACACACACAAAGAGGCTGAACATGGACTCACAATACTTCAAAACTGGCTAAGGATGAACTCGCTTACACTTAACATAAGTTAAACAAAATACCTAGCTTTCTCAATAAACTCAAGAGGACAACCTGGTAAAGAATACTCTCTTAAATTACGTGAATGCAAAAACCAACAATTTCAGTGCTCTTGCCCCACCATCACGAAGGCAAAAAACATTAAATATCTTGGAGTAGAAATAGATGAAAATCTTCGATGGAACTCTCACATTAATTGAATCATTAAAAAGCTCACAAAACAAAGAAGTATAACTTCTATCGCACGTACATGAGCACACGATTCTCTAATTTTTTTTAACATATCTACAATATCTAAGCAATTAATTAATTTTATACTGTATTTTGTTCCCATTTTGTTGTATAGCTGCTCATATCGGCATAGGTTGGCTCATTTTCTAACACATATGTATTTAATGAAGTTCACAATAAATAAATAAAATAAAATAAATGTACGCCATTGATAAAATAATACATTTTTATTTACATGGTCATCTTTAAGAGCTTTGGATGTAGGATGTAAGATATTAACTATCAATTAACATGCTTTATTTAATTTTTTAAAGGTACGAAGACGATTTCTTCTTTTTAAAATATTAGGTTACCATAAAAAAAGAGAAAAGATAAAACGAAGATCTAGAAAAGTCTGAAAATTTAAGAGCCTTATCGAACGGGGTAGATGAGTGTGGAAGCGACCCGAAGATTCTAGGAACTGACGTGCGTGCAGGGATTGGGAAAGTTATATATAGCTGCCAACACCACAGGTTTTCAGTTTTTGCGATTTCTAACTCCAAAAATATAGGCGAATAATTGCGAGTGCTATGCCTAGTCTAGGATTAAAAAAGTTGTAAAAAAAAAAAAGTCGCGATAATTCATTTTATAAAGTTTACAGTTTTTACTGAAATGATTATTTTAAAACCCCAACGCAATATGATTAAAAAACAAGAAATGACATCCGCATTATCCTTAACGTCCTTATCCTATTAATTTTGGGATCATCTTAATATAAAACTAGCTCAAGAATTACAGATGAAACATTATATATTTTTTGGTAAACACATTTGGAAAGGGATTTTCATCTTAAAAATAAAATATATTTAAGTATGATGTAAAAAACATCCAACCCATGACGGCAAATTTTTTCTCTTAAGAGATAAAAATTGTTCCAAAAATAAGTTAACGCGCGATGACGTATAGCGTCCGCGGCGGCGGCGGCCGGACGAGCGCGCGAGTCGTGCTTGTTTGACGATTTTTTTATTTTTTTTAATAGAGATGCGAACACGGAATACGTGTCACATCAATATTCTTACTATTTTCAAATTAAGCTAAACGCTTGTGCTGTGAAAATAGGACTAACTTGCTGGTCTGGAGTGAGATTCGAACTCGCGACCTTTGGATCACGAGGCAAGAGTCCTAACCACAAGACCAACAAGCTATTCGATTTACTTGTTTAACCGGGAAAGATATCGAGTTGGTCGCCGAATTAGAGCGATACTCGATTGACATTTGCGGGTTCTCATCGACGGAAGATTAGTACTGCCAAAAAAGAGACAAAGAGCAGTGCTCAATCAGCATACAGGGGACCCAGCCGAAGCAATTCAAAAAAATTAAATTACCTTGGGGTGGAATTTTCTAGCGACGGGAGGCGCTAAAGTGAAATAGATAGAAGAATCGGAGTTGCAGCCGGCGTTCTGTGTTCTCTATATAGTGCGGTGATAAGAAAATCTGAGCTTAGTGTCAAGACTAAAATGACTCTTTTCAAATCTGTGTATAGACCCACCCTAATATATGGCCATCAAATTTGGATGCTGACAGAGAGAGAGAGAGAGCAAGGATCCAGACTGTCGAGATGAGTTTTCTAAGGGAGGTAGCGGGAGTCACACTGATGGGCAGAGTGAGAAGTGCCGGCAAGGTGCACACTCGGCATGGAACCCCTACTCCTATGCATAGAAAAATTACAATTAAGGTAGCTTGGACATGTGCTAAGAATGCCAGAGGAACGAATACCAAGAAGAATCCTCCTGGCAACCTCGAAAGGAAGACGGCTGGTGGGACTCCCCAGATTAATCTGGGAGGGGCAACAGAAAAATGTCTACGAATGCAGAATGGGTCTTGACTGGTTGACTCATACAGAAGCAGCATTTTTAATTTTAACACCACTTTTTTATTGAAAAAAAAATTCAACACGTTTCGAAGCCAATAATAGCTTCTTCGTCAGGATAATTTTTTGTAGAATTTTGCTTTTTTAGCCGTACTCGCTTTAATAACTTCTTCTTCAAATAAAGCAAAACTATTTTGTGGTGACATATTTATAATTTATATAAAATAACTTTGTAAACACCTTTTTTATTGAAAAAAAAAATCAGCATGTTTCGAAGCCAATGGCTTCTTTGTCAGAATAATTTTTTGTAGAATTTTGCTTTTTTAGCCGTACTCGCTTTAATAACTTCTTCAAAATATAGTATAACTATTTTGTGGTGACATAATTATAATTTATATAAAATAACACCACTTTTTTATTGAAAAAAATTAATTAATAAATGTGTAATTAATTAAGAAAATATATATATAAATATAAATAAATATACATTTTCTACTGAATATTTTTCCACTTAACCATTATTCCCCTTCTAACGACTATGTAATTCCCTAATCTATACCTATAAAACTCAATGTCTGTCTGTCTGTTCTCTATACAAATCCACACTGTTTGTCCGATTCGATTCAAATTTTGCATACTTATGGTTTGGGACCCGGCGGATAACATAGGCGATATTTCCCCCCTATTCTCGTACCTCTTTCTCTCCCCCTGACATATTTTCGATGCAAATCTGTACCGTTTGACCGATCGAACTCAAGATTTGGAAACTTATTCTTTAGGACTCGGCGAGTAACATAGGCGATATTTCCCCCTATTCTCATACTCTTTCCCCTCCCCCTGACATATTTTCGATTCAAATCTGTACCGTTTGACCGATCAGACTCAAAATTTGGAAACTTTTTTAGGACTCTCCGAGTAACATAGCCGATATTTCTTCCCTATTCTCATACCTCTTCCCCCCCTGACATATTTTCGATGCAAATCTTTAGCGTTCGAATCAAACCTTTGTTTCCCCCACAAATTTATTTTCGACTTAATCCTTAACCCGTGCAACGCCGGGTACGAACAGCTAGTTAATTATATTATTGATGAATTTGGCGTATGTATTGTACAGAATCACAATGATAGATTATTAAAAATATTTAATTAGACTTACTGCGTTATCTTTACTCGAGTTGTTTAAATTATTTTATTTTTTCACAAATAGATTCGAGAGAATCAAAATCTCTCATCGACGTATTAAGTATCAAACTGACTTATTTTTAAATAAAAAAAAATAACAACGATTTTGTTCAAATCTAAATAATTAAATTCAAATATAAATAATGGTTAGGTACTGAAAAAAATAGCCGAAGTTACTGGTATAATTGTGGTTGTGGTTGTGGGAATAATGAGAGGGGATATTTTTTTTTTAAACTCAAGTAGAGATAGCGTAGTAAAAAAAATGAAATATTTTTAACAATCTATCCCTAATTAATTCTTCTAACTTCACCTCCCTTCCAACTTTTTTCTTATACCCTTTTAATTAAAAATCTATATTTAATTTTAGTATACTAGTTATCCTGAAGATGAGAACAGTTTTCTTAAAACATACTGATATTTTATTTATTTAAGTGATGAAAACAAAGTAACATTTATTTTATTTATTTATTGAAATTAATATGTCACCACCAAGTCTTCCACAAGAACAACTGTTACAAATTTAAAATCATGTGTTTTTATAATATTAAATTGTAGAGTGTTTTTTAATTATATCTGTACTGCTGTAGCTATGGCTCCCCTAATGGCTGAGTTTATTATTAAGAAAATAATTTATTATAAAGAAAATAATTTAACGAATAAAGTTGATTGCAAAAATTTTATTATATAAAAATTGTGTTTTTTTCCGAAGAAATTGTGAAATAATAAATGTGATTGCATCACACATTTTACAATTCGTCACACTTTTATTACTTCATTTGTTTTAGAGTAAAAGCTATTATAAGTATACAACACGTGCATTCTCCCATGTCTCACCTATGGGTGCCAAGCTTGGCCTGCTACGAGCAAAAATAGCCAAAAACTCGCAGTTTGCCAACGCAACATGGAGTGGAGTATGCTAAACATAAGGCTTTATGACAGGTGGACGAATACAAAAATAAGGAAAAAGACAAAAGTTAGCGATGTTACACAAAAAGTAAAAAAACTCAAATGGAACTGAACTGGTCATGTTATGAGAACAAGCAGAGAAAAGTGGACGAAAGACGTAATGGAATGGTATCCCAGAAATGGAAAAAGACAAAAAGAACGTCAAATTAAGAGATGGGAAGATGACCTACCAAAAGGATGGAAAAGAATAGCTCACGATAGAGACGAGTGGAAAAAACTAGGGGAGGCCTATGTCAGAGAGACAGAGACCAACAAACTGGCTGCTTAAATGACATTTACTACTTATATTTTATATATATATATATATTTAACATATATATATATATATATATATATATATATATATATGTATGTAATAGATCTGAGGAACGTATGTCGCGACGCCAGAAAGAGACTGCATGACAGAGAAAGAGAATGTATAAAAAGGCGCGTGAATGTCGAGTCGCTCTCTCTTTTACTACCATTGTTATTCCGACCGCACCTTACTGTATAAACGATTGTCTAAACCGTTATTGTTACCCAAATAAATACTTACGAGAACAAAGTCTTTACTGGAAGCAACCTCATCCCGAAACAAGAGTATTACATCTGGCGCAGCCGAAAAGGAATATTTTTTTACGAAGATCGGGAGATTTTGGAAAAAAAATATTACGGTTCCGGGAGCAGCATACAATACGGCAGGGAACACAGCGGCGTAATTTTTCATGAGGAAAAAGAGACGCACAGTAAGAGGGAAAGGCGGTCACATCGACGGACATCGACATCGCAGAAGTCAAGAGGAAGAAGAAGAGCGTCGAGGGCCACTGGATGCGAATATAGGAAGGATCCACATCGCCACTTCCATCGCGGACGAGCTACGGAGGCGGAGACTTCCGGAAGCTGAGGCAGAGCGACGGACCAGAGCGACGGGCTGAGGAAGGCGGAAGGACCATCCGAGGACGGGCGAGCTCTGGACGAGGGAAGCGGCCGAGGAAGGAGTCACCAGGGAGGCGTGGACCAGCAGCAGACGCAGGCGAGGAGAATCAAGGCGGCAGGGCCAAAGTTAAGTACTTTGTGATTCCTTTGTCTGTAGGTAGTTGTTGGGCAGCATGGAATGGAGAGCGCTTTCGTTTGACCACGAGAGTGACGCATGGGATGTCTATAAGGTTCGGTTCGAGCAGTATCTTATAGCTAATGATGAGAAATGGGCAGAACCAAAAAAAAAGCGATTTTTTTAATAACTTTGTCAGAAAATACTTTTACATTGTTGCAAAATTTAGTAGTACCTAAGAAGGTAACAGATGTAAAATAAGAAGCATTGTGGGCACAGTTAGATAAATTTTGTTTTAAAAGCATATCGATTTTTCATGAACGCGAGTTTTTTTTCTCAGCAAAGCAATTTGAACACGAGAGTGCCCAAGATTTCGTTGTTAGATTAAAAAAAATAAGTAGTTCATGTAAATTTGGAAAACGATTGGATGAAAATTTACGCGATATTTTTGTACTTGGAGTAAATAATCATAAGCTAAGAGAGAAGTTATTTTTAGAACCGGATGATCAATCAATGGCAGCTATGGAAGGCATTGCGTACAATTTTGAAGCTATTACTTGTAGACTACAGAAAACCGAGAGAATTAAATCAGAAATTTGTTTAGTTGAAAAAAATAAATTGTCACAATCAACTTCGCGAACGCATGGTTCGGTGGGTACTTATAAAAATTCCGGCGGTTCTAGAAATGTGCAATCGCATTACACGAATGCGAAAGTTGCACAATGTTTTGCGTGCGGGGCAACGACACATAAGAAGGTGGATTGTCCTTATAAAGATTTTGATTGTAAAGGATGTTTCAAAAAAGGCCATCTGAAAAAGGTGTGTAGAAATTTAGGAAAAAAACAGGTTAATGTTATCGCAGAAGACATCATGCGACAGGTGGGGACTGCAAGTAACGTAGGCACGAATAAACCGGTCATGATTACAATATCGATCGAAGACACACGCTTAGATTGCATGGTGGATACAGGGTCCAGTTCTTGTGTGATTCCAAAACAGATTTACGACGCGAAGTTTGATCACATTCCACTCATAAAAACAAATCTTACGTTATACAGTTACGATAATTCTGCTTTCAAAATACGCGGGATATTAAAAACAAATGTTACATATAATAATAAAATGTTACCAGTAGATTTTGTTGTAATAGACAACGGAATATTGCCATTAGTAGGTAGAGATTTCTTAGGTAGGTTCGGAATTTTATTATCGGGAGTTAACACTTTAGAGACCGGGGAAGTTATCGATTTGGATGTACAATCGCGTTTTGTTGAAAACATTAAAAAGGATTATCCCGCAGTTTTTTCTAATACATTGGGGAGGTTTAATAAATTTAAAGTAAGTTTAACAGTAAATAAGGATTTTTGTCCAAAGTTTTGTAATGCGAGAGTCATGCCATTCGCAATTCGGGATAAAGTAGAAGCGGAATTAAGAAGATTGGTGGATGAAGGTGTGTTACAAGGGATTACGGCAAGCACCATGGCATCACATATTGTTCCAGTTTTAAAGAAATCCGGCGAAATTAGAATTTGTGGAGATTATAAAGCAACCTTAAATCATCAATTGATTATAGATAGGTATCCGTTACCGCGGTTCGAGGAGGTTATTGCAGAAATTAGCGGGGGACAATTCTTTAGTAAGATAGATTTAAAAAGTGCTTACTCACAATTGGAATTAGAGGAGGATAGCAAGAAGTATACGGTTATTTCTACTTCTCTGGGGTTGTTTCAATACAATCGATTAGTATTCGGGATTGCTTCGAGCCCAGGAATTTTCGCTAAGGCAATGGCTTCATGTTTACAGGGTTTAAAAGGGACGGTCGTATTTTTAGATGATATTTTGGTTTCGGGAAGGACTTGGGAAGAGCACGGAAGGAATGTGCGAGCGGTTCTGGATAGACTGAAAGAATGTAATCTGACCGTGAATGCGGAAAAATGTGAATTTTTCAAAGAAAGTGTACAATTTTTGGGTCATATGATTGACAAAACCGAAGTGAGACCTTTACAAGGCAAGGTAGACGCTATTCGTAATGCGGAGTACCCAAAAGATATTGGAGAGTTACGAAGCCTATTAGGATTAGTAAATTATTATAGAAATTTTTTGGGAGATTTAGCATCGATTTTACACCCAGTTTATAAATTATTAAAACAGGGCACGGAATGGGTTTTCGACGATGAATGTAAAAAAGCAATCGATAAAGTTAAAATGCTAATAACGGGAGATACAGTTTTAGTACATTTTGATCCAAAATTACCACTTAAGTTAATTACGGACGCATCACTGAAAGGGTTAGGGGCCACGTTGGTACACAGGTTTGCGAACGGAACAGAAAGACCGATAGCTTTTGCAAGTCGAACGTAGACGGATGCCGAGAAAAAGTATGCGATAATAGACCTTGAAACGTTAGCCATAACGTTCGGTTTAAAATTTTTTATCAGTATCTCTTTGGTCGAAGATTTATATTGGCTATAGAGAGCCAACCACTCATTAGGATTTTTGGTGATAAGACAGGTATACCAACCTTAGCTGCAAACAGATTACAAAGACAAGGTATATTTTTGTCGTCTTTTGATAACAACATATAATACGTCAAATCGAGTAAAAATTGTTCGGATTTTTTATCGCGAGTACCAGTAGATAAGGCAGATAACAAAGAGAATGACATTTTGGACGCGTATATTAGTTTATTAAAAGAGAATGATCTCGCGCAATTAGACATGGAAACAGTGAGTGAAAATGTACGTTCTGACAGTTTGTTAAGCAAAGTGATGCAATAATGTCGACGGATTGGCCAAGGAAGGTGGGCAAAGCCGAGGAATTATGGATATATTTGACAAAAAAGTTTGATTTAGAAATAGTGGAAAATTGTTTGTTTTGGAAACATAGGTTAGTTATACCGGGGATTTTACGGAAAGATGTGTTAGAAATGTTACATCGTTCACATCTTGGTTGTGCTAAGACAAAGGGGCTGGCACGAGGATATGTATATTGGCCACAGATTGATAAAGATATACAGGATTTAGTGGAGGCGTGCGCTATTTGTTCAAGAAATACAGTGTCACCCGCGAAAGCCGAGCTGTCATCTTGGGAAATTCAAGAAACAGTGTGGACGAAAATACATTTGGATTTTTTCGGTCCAATCGGGAACAAATATTTTTCAGTGGTATGCGATGCAGCATCCAAGTGGATAGATTGTATAGAAATGAAAAAAATAAATGCAACATGCACCATCGCAGTATTAAAAAAATTATTTACACAATTTGGAAATGTTCAAACAATTATTACGGACAACGGGACGGCATTTATGTTAAAAGATTTTCAAGATTTTTGTCAGGAATTAGGAATTAAACATTTGACATCACCAGTTAATTCGCCAGCGTCTAATGGTCAAGCAGAAAACACAGTAAAGACGTGCAAAATTTTTTTAAAAAAAATATTGGTTAATGGGAAATTTAATAGGGAATATGAAGACAAATTAAATAAATTTTTGGTTGATTATAGAAATTCACCACACACGTCATCAGGTGTAGAACCAGCAGTACTTATGTTTGGTAGAAGACTTCGTACCAATTTTGACATTTTTATACCTAGCGAAAAAGCAAGGCGATTAGAAAGTGAGGTTATACAAATTTAAAAGGGGGTCAAAGCAAACAAGCATTTTATTTCGGGGGGAGGAAGAGAAGAAATTTAGTTATAGGCCAAAAATGTTTTGTGAAAGATTTTCGATCCATAAATAAAGTGTCATGGGTACCGGGAAAGATTTTAAGGAAATTGGGACGAACTCTTTATTTAGTAGAAATTGAAGGCACTGGTCTCGTGTGGAAAAGGCATGTGAATCAGATTAAGGGCAAACACAATATAGAAATTGTTTAAAAGTAGTATTTATTTTATGTACAAAGTTCCAGGGTTCCGACCAGAGCTGAAGCTATGAGAGCTGCCTTGGAGGAACCGGAACGCTCATGTTTCGCTCAGGGTCTAACGGGGGGTGTTCTTTGTTTCAGAAGCCAGCACCAGCGACAACCTGCAGACAGATAGAACACCACACCTGACGCCATGGTCCTCTTCGCCTGAAATTAGGTTAAGAATTGTCAGGATGAACGAAGAGGGATGAAAGCCAAGGATAAGTGCGGAGGGGTGTAATAGATCTGAGGAACGTATGTCGCGACGCTAGAAAGAGACTGCATGACAGAGAGAGAGAAAGTATAAAAAGGCGCGTGAATGTCGAGTCGCTCTCTCTTTTACTACCATTGTTATTCCGACCGCACCTTACTGTATAAACGATTGTCTAAACCGTTATTGTTACCCAAATAAATACTTACGAGAACAAAGTCTTTACTGGAAGCAACCTCATCCCGAAACAAGAGTATTACAATATATATATATATATATATATATATATACACACGTTAAAATTGTTAAAATGGTCAGTAAATAAAGGCTTCTTTATTATTATTATTAGAATAAAAGCTATTACTTCATAGAAGTAGATATTATAAATTTTAAACCATTCACATAGCAAAAAGCAAAAGTTTACTTGCTTCGTAACTCTGGATCTGAAAT
The DNA here is from genome assembly GCA_016648135.1 of Agrypnia vestita. Lineage (NCBI taxonomy): Eukaryota > Metazoa > Arthropoda > Insecta > Trichoptera > Phryganeidae > Agrypnia > Agrypnia vestita. Next base: position 80,391 of record JADDOH010023084.1, on the reverse strand, counting down.
GACAATATACGGCTCAATGAATTTTCCGGACACTGGCCGACAATTTTGAATGTTCAAACGGGAGATCATTTCATATACACGATATTCGGTACCTACTATTCTGCTAATAAAAATTATGAAAAAGAGAATGGCGTCGGCTGCAGAGAGAATAAAGATATACCCAGGTGGTTTATGCAGCGGGAAACCCCGAGATCACGTGTGTCTCCTTCTGCTGTCCTTATTGTTCATCATTTTTAATCTATTTTCAGAGCTTTTGATTCTTATGTTTTATTATATATAATTTTTTTTAAGTACTTTTTTATTTATATGGCGGACCAGGTCCTGCACACCTAACTTGGTTACGCTGGAATAAACGCATCATTATTATTATTTATGTGCGAGAATAATAATTGCTTTTGATAATCCACTTATTACACGTTATGTTAATTGGAAAAGCATCTTGTTTTATGTTTCAACCCAGAAGACACTATCCCAGCCAGAAGGCTTTGAATAGTAATCATTTCATTAAATATAAACTCTGCAATAGACGCTTTGAAGCTTTGTAAATAATCGTGTCATTTACGTCATAGTAACACATCTGAATGTTATACATTTTATTGGGGCCACTGTTTATCAATATTCTCCGATACCTTATATTTTATCATTTTACTTCTACATTTTTTCATACCTTTATTACCTGTTATCTGCTAAAATCCCCCGAACACAAATGTTATAATCTTCTTATCTATTATAGTGTACAGAAAATATTTTAGGTTTGATACTATAACGTATGTCTGGTGGTCGCTGGCTCCTATTCTATGATGATCTGGCATTTGCGTAGCTTTACTCTGGATATCAGCGTACTGTTGATCGACCACACATCTATCACACCACACGCTATCGCATTTATGGTTGAAATTTCTCATTCCCATGAAACTGTATATAGATATAGATGTCGCCGCTGGTAACGAAATTGGCTATACTTTACTATATGACCCCACTCTGATTTTTTTTATCCTAGTGTAATTGAGTGCCCTGATGTCATTCAAAAAGTTATTACACCTTAGAATTTGAAATTTTCCCCTTACATTTTGACATTTGAGACCGTTAATTTACGGATAAGTTGTAAATATACCGGTGTAGTTGAGTGCCCTGATTACAAAAATAAAATCATTTTTGTAATCAGGTATTTTGTAATAATTTAAAATCAGATTTTGTTGCAAATATTTAAAAAATTATTCCCTACATTTTAAAGATAAAAAATTTTTTTTCTACATTTTGCCATTTGAAACGCACTTTCCATGGATAACATTACTTAATGGAAATCATAGATAAGATACAAAAAATGAATATAGGAACTTTTTGAATTTTTTCACAGGGCACGATGGATTGAATAAAAAAAATTAGAAAATATTTTATATTTATTTAGGTTTGGTGAGGATAAGTTAGGTTTAGGTTTGGTAAGTAAGTTAGGCTTGGTAAGGATAGGTTTGGTTATTTTAGGTTAGTTAGTTTTGGTTAGGTTAATTATGTTTTAGTTAGGTTAGGTTAACTAGGTTTGGTTTGGTAAAGTTAGTTAGATTTGGTTGAGTTATGTTAGCTCATTTTGGTTAGGTTATTTAGGTTAAGTTTAGGTTAGGTTAGTTAGATTTGGATAGATAAAATTATGTAGCTTAGATTAATACGATGATGATGATCTTGATTTTTTAAATTAATTTAAAAAAATTATAAAACCTACTTTTTGCCAAATATATGAATTTATTATTTCATAATGTTTTTCTCTTGAATATGGTACTCACTTCGCGGTTCATACGTACTTGAATTATTAACGATTTTTAACAAAAAAAATATTTTTGAGAAACCTCAAAATTAATATCATCATAACTTTTAAACTTTAACTTTTGTCTATGGTTCTTGTCATATTGGTGTTATATCTTTTTTTTTAAGAAAATCGGAGTGAGACCATATGGTAAGGTTTATTTACATAAACCTTCACTAAAATACGCCGGAAAATTTTTTATTCCTTTTTAGACTTGTTTACACTCACAATATTGTTTCAAATATATTAAAAGACTTAAAGAATAGCTTCGTTTTTGTGAGTCATCTATAATTTATCTTAACTGGTGACAAAATCCCTTAAATGTTTTCTGAAAAATTTAAATAAAGCTGTTCTGAAAATATTGAAAACATTCTCTGTTTGAAACTAATCATATTTAGTTCTTTCATCGACAAGGGTAAAAGCCGGATAGTTGACCCACCTTTAAAAAAAGCTCTATTATTAAAAAATATGTAGGTACTGCCGAAGAGTAATGCAACATGTATATCAAAAACATTGGTCTTTTATCTTTTATAGTAGCCTATTTTTGTAAACATAATTAATATTGGTTTTGAGTAATTCCTGTTTTATTAGACCTCTCAAAGAGGGATAGTGGCCTATTGTAGCGGATAGTAGCCTAACATTAAAAATGATTCGGGGGATACTTGCCTCGTACGGGGATAGATGCCTCACTATGATTTTTTTAGATAGAAACAAATTTATATCAATTTAAGTATTCAGTATTTATTGTTTACTGATATCCTTAATTAAGAACTAATCAAAATATAAACAAATATTATAAAAAAGTATTAAGTTGTAACGTTTTAAACTATAAAAATACAAGAGAATAGGCTCCAAACTTTATGTTATTAGTAAAATATTATTGTTTAAAGATAGAACAATATGTCAACCAACTTTGGCATCAGCATTAATTATCACCAGAAGCCAGGGTTTTAATCTTTCCACATCTCACGCAATGGTTTTTGAATGTTGTAAAAGTTTCATGCAACCACATTCGACATATCCAGTTCTTCGAACGCAAGTGCTAGACTATCTTCTGTCCAGCTGATGTGACGCGGCACCGCGCCTGGTTTTCGTGAGGATTATATCTGCAAGGCATTTTGTTCACCTAGAATGAACGCATGAAACAGTCAGGTATTTATTTTATTAAAACAAGTTACAGTCGCAATAAGTTGGAAAAAACACCAAATGCAAAAATCTGTCTTTTTTTGTTAAAGAATTTATAGTTTCGGATAGTTGCCCTTTTTATTTGCGAAATAAATAAAAAGTATTCAACAATAAAATGTAATAAACAGTGTAATTTAAACTCCAATGCATGCAAAGAAACAAAAAGTTTACTGAAACGGCAATCAATTCTGAAAATATTCAAAAGACACTTGTCAAAGTTTCGCCGCGGAAGATTTTTCTTCACATGGTCAAAATGCGTGCGCGTACTCTGACAACTTACATGGCATTGAGGCCTGCGGGAGGTGCACTTCTAATTATAGTAAAACGCTAATTCCACCAACATCCCTAATATAGTGTACTCGAAACCGGGGCAACTATCCCTCTGAGGCAACTATCCGGCTTTTACACTATTTCACCTTGAATTCATTTACAAATAACATAGAAGTATTGTTTTATTCAAAAACATAACAGGGAATTCGTTTAAATAACTGATATTATAGAAATAATATTAATATTTTGATCATAAATAAAATGTAATTGTTTTTTATACAATTTAGTGTTTTTAGTAAAAAGATTTTTTTCTTAGTAAAATACCGTTTATTCAAAACTATTCAAATCCAATTACAAATATATTCTGCTGCTTTTATAAACAATTTAAAATACCTACATTACCTACATTAAATATTGAAAATCTTAAATCTCTTCAAAGCAATCTGCGAATAATGTTACGGAGATTTCATTAAATGAGATTTGAAATTCTTATCAAAATACTCAGTCGTAAAATGATTGCTGGCTCTAAACGTAACAGTACAGAATGTTGCAACACGTGTACGTAAAACTTCAGTCCAGTTTTCATGTTGCAAAATATAATTTAAAAGCACTCAAATTCTTCACTCAAGTGAAGTCTTAATTTCAAGAAAATAAAGAATAACTTGATTCAATATCCCACTATTGTTCATAATTCTGAGGCATTCACTATCAGGTTTTCACGGCCGCTCAGATTCTTCAGTGAAGAGTTTTCTGGACTTTTAAAAGTTCCTATATAACATATAATGTGTTAAAAAAATATCGAACCTTCGGACCACATAAACACATATTCATACACATTATACTTGCTCTAATCTACAAAGTAGTCCTTTGGTAATGCACGCACTCTCCCGCCATTGCGGTTTCGGAATGATGTTGGCGACATTTTTAATTTGGGTAATAGCTAAAAATTGTACGGAGCCATGTTGGGAGAGTAGGGAGCCGGACAAACCAGAGAAATACTGCGTTTGGCCATGGACGTCTAACGATTGTGTTAGCAACTTTGGCACGAATTTTGCGGACACTCTTCAAGCCTGAATTCTTGGTTTAAATTTAATGTACCGATCCGATGAATACAATCGTAAGCTCTCGAACTGTAATACGACATCAATAGCAAGATGGAGGAAAGGCAATTGAGATAGTACGGCGATCTTCCTGGATCTTTCCAGAATTACATCCAGAGGAAGAGCAAACATTTCATGGGTGGTGCAAAGGGATGGTCAGATGCGCAGACACGGATTGGGTGACGTTATCCAGGGCAGGAAAACGTATAGCTTTAAGAGAGCTGACCTCACTAGTCGACGGCAGTGGGTTGGGATGAAGCCAGGGAGAAGAAGATTGCAATACAACGATCCTGTGTCGTATTACAGACAAAAAAAAAACAAAAAAAAAGACAAGTTATCGTCAATCTTTTGTTCAAATTAAATGCAATATCGATGCCCAAGTTACGCGTTACGCCACTTCACAACAATTGAAAATCTGACGGGCTTCTTTACTCAGAGCCTTACTGCCAGCGACTGACGTTTTTTGCGGGCGGGAAAAATTTCAAAAGGTTCAAGCCCCATCTCCGGCCGTTTTTTATAGCCGTGAATTATCCGTACATCGTCTCTGTTTTAGTGTGACAATACGAGAACAAACTCACACAACAATTCCCTTATACTTAGGCTGCACATTGCAAACATTGCCGATGTGTTCTCGTCTAATTATAAGGACACACTGACGAACGCTCTATCGCGGCGCGGTGGTCAGGATCAGTCCAGTAGAACTAGATACTCTATTCTAATACTGTATAGTTCGGTTCAATGTAGTTACAGAAGTATATAATCCCCTATTCTCGGAATAATAACATCGTAATATTTATATGTTTTTTTATTATTTCTTAATCAGTTTCTTCCTTTGTATCTACTATTTATATATATTGTTTTCTTTTATTTCTTACAACTTTTTCTTTCTTTACTACTACTTGTTACTTTACTTTTTTTACTTACTGTATTTTTTTTATTTATATTTTTAATATTGCCTATACATTTTTTGTCAAGTTTTTTCGCTACTTAAGTATCGAGAGAAACACAATCTCTCATCGATAGGTGAAGTATTCCCGTTACAATCACCCTTACAGCGGTAACTTCGGCTCATTCATTCAGCACCTAACAATTATTTATATTTGAACTTAATTATTTATATTTGAATAGAATCAATTTCAAAATTCTATATTTAAAAGTAGTTAGTTTGATACTTCACCCATCGATGAGAGATCTTGTTTCTCTCAAAACTTAAGTACCTAGTGAATACAAAAATTATATAAAATATTATATGACCAAAACTCATCATCATTATTAATATTATATATTAATGAATTCAGGATTGTTTTTCCATGTTTTTCTTAGGACGAATTTAATGATAGCGCGATACTAAAATTCGTTCATTCAACTCTTAATTAAGATGGGACAGCATCACGCTATCTCATCTTCAAAGTGGAACTTCTTTTTGTATCATCGGGATACAAGAATTGTGATCAAGTATCATCCATCCTCGTCCACCCTTAATTTTTTTTTTGGATATTGCTTCCTTTGCTTTTATACCCCAAACATGATTAGCTTGCTGCAGTTTGTTATTATCATAATTTTATTACTTAATAGTAGAAAAAACTAGACACAAAGGGGGTATAAGAAGGGGTTTGTTTGCTGGTACATTATTATAGCATATGTTTATTACATGTGTTTGGTCTTTGAACGGATCTGATAAGAGTCGCTACAATAAAGGAGATGATACGATACTTCTTGATCACAATAATCCACGGATCTAAAGAGAAGTATTTTACTTCTCGTCGTCGTACTTTTACATAAAATGAATTCATAGTTTGATCCTTCAACGGATCTGAAGGGAAATACTTCTACATGGTCAGAGATGAGAAAAATGAGTCACAAAAAGGGTAAGAAAATAATAGAGGTGACTCGTTTAAAATATTTAAAAGTTTTCAAAGAGCACCAGATGGCGCCATTCTACGACTCCACAAATTATTCGAGCGCCATCCGCCAGATGGTGCGCTTGCGATTGTTTACAACTTCAATGAATAAAAATCAAAATATTATATGGTAGGTATATAATATTTAAAGGAACAATTATTATTGTCTTTTAATTATTAGCATTTTTTTTAAATAAAAGTTCGAATATGGAATACGTGTCAAATACATCAATATTATTTCAGTTTTCAAACAAAGTAAGCACCTATGTTATGAAAAAAATACTAACTTATTGATGACCACTAGATCACTAGGCGAGTCTTAACCACTATACAACAAGTTACGTTTAAATAATATAATAAAGATTTTTCTCGTGACTACTTTACAACTGTAGCGAAACATAACACAAAAATAGCTAGGCTAGTAGTATAAAAGGCTTAATATCCTTTTAAGACAATTATTTAGTGGTTTCATTATTATTACAATTGTAAGAATCTCTAATCAACTCGCATTTTCTCTGCGCGCTCTCTCACGTACTATAAAATCTGAAACAAAAATAAAATAAAGTTAGCAATTGTTGATAAAGTGAAGAAATGCTGGTGGAGACCGATGATGAAACGAAGTAACGGGAATGAAATAGCGAATGAAATGAATGTATCTGGCAATAATTAATTTTAAATAAAGTACAAACCGACGATTTCGTTTAACGACCGCTGAGATCAAATTTTTGAAAGAGGTATGATAGATAGCATTTGCTTCAACAAACCTGTTCTATAACCTCCCTGACCATATCCGCCGATACCTCCCAGACCACATCCGCCGCCACCTCCCTGACCATTTCCGCCACCACCTCCCCGACCATATCCGCCACCACCTCCCTGACCATATCCGCCGCCACCTCCCTGACCATATCCGCCGCCACCTCCCGGACCATATCCGCCGCCACCTCCCGGACCATACCCGCCGCCACCTCTCTGACCATATCCGCCGCCACTCCCTGACCATATCCGCCGACACTTCCCGGACCATATCCGCCGCCGTCACCACCAAATCCTCCTATAAAAAAACATAATTATAGTTCTTGTTTTTTTTTCAAAACAACGATTAAAAAAATCTAAACGAAAAAGGATATACATTTCGGTCATTTCTAATTTTAAAAATTAATAAATATTTATTATTTGTTCCAATTGCTGATATGTTTGCATTGTAGTTTAAATACACAGTAGGCTAAGTAAACTAAGATTATGCTATGACCGACAGTACTAAGAGTATGCTTTGCGATATCTGGATACCATCGCCTTAACAAATTTATTACACGAACTGTATCGTATGGAGTAACATGGAGTTCTTCATTTTTGTTATAAGATATATAAACGAGTGGGTTATTGAAACGAAAGCGGCCTCAAAAAAACCAATTATCTTTTTCTATATTTGGTGAGAGCAGTGTTAAAGCAAATTACTTACATTTAAGTACAATTTATCACTGTACTTTTTATTTATATATATGCATAAGGTGAAAATTGCTTTGAAAAAAATAGTAAAAACAGAAAGACATCCTTACAGTTTAAATATAATTTTAAAAAGTACACATGAAAGCAATCAAATAACAAAATCTAAAGCAGTGTTTTTTTTAAAAAAGAGGCTGCGCAAAATATAAAAAGCAATTAAATAAAAAAATATCTCCGAAAATCAATTGAATAAAACACCATTCAATTTGAAAATTGAAAAATCAACAAGCCTATCAGGCGATCATTGTGTTAGGGCCGGTTGAATCAAATTAGTTCATAGTAATCGTTTGTTTAATATATAATTTTTTTACGTTATCCACCAATCAAAAAATCCCTTTTCTATTTACTACCTCCATATACCGATCTGATGTAACCAGCCCTAAGTGTAAAAAGTTCCCGATCATTTTAATTCTTAAGGCGGCATATTCACTGCAAATGCATATTTCGGCGTTTTTTTTTACGAAAATGTGGGTTTTTATTATTTATTTATATCAGAATGTATACTATAGACTGCAATTTTTTTAGGACAATAACTTAGATAAAACCTTCATTATTATATAAAAGTAATAAAATGATCATTTTTTACAATAATTTATAAAATATAAGCATTAATCGACAGACCGAGGCCAAAGAATCGTTTTTAGTGTCCTAAGTGGTGCTAATTTTTAATGAATATTTATATGCACGCATAACATTTTTTTATAAATATAAAGTATACTTCATTATCTGGATAGAATATGTACTAAGGAAATTAAGAAATATTCAATATTAGTAAAGTTATAATGTTTTAAATTTGCAAAAAAAAAATACGTTTTTTGTTGATTTTAAAATGCGTTTTATTTGTATAAAGAGATGATTTTAAACAGTATATTTTATTTATTCCCGTATTTTGAGACTTTACTCATTTAATAAAAGTTAGGTTTTTTTTATAAAAACACCTTAATAATTATTTAAAAATAAAAATTCCAAAGTATGAAATGCTCCAATAAATAACGCCGTTACCGACGGCATCCAGTTTTATAATTACGGAGAAAATTATAACCTTAAAAGCTGGTAAAGAATGGAAAGATCAAAGACCAGAGAAGATGAGGCCGATTTTCGACTGATTTATTATTATACCAAGGATTATCCTATTGGCACACTGTGGGCTGCAGAGAAAGTTGGAGGAAAATTAACAAGGACATCATCAGTATTAGCAAACAAACGATACCTTAAATAACAACATTTCTTCTGTTTTAAGTGATTTTTATTCACCCAACTGATAAACTGACCTAAAATGGTCAATTATGTGACATTTGATGCACAACAAGTGTGAGGTGTCAGTTTCCAAATAATCTCACGAGAGCTTTAGCTCAGATTTATCTCAGAAGCTGTTTCGAGTCGCAAATGCTTTCGTGGACACGTGCCACAATGTCACAAGTAAAATATTAATTTAATTATTCCATCAGCTAAACATATAATATATTACGTCAGATATGTAGATGATATCCTTCTATGTTGGAAGGGCACCAATAGACAATTAGACATATTTACTAAATGGATAAATACTATTAACAAAAAGATCAGCTTCACGGTAGAACATGAAATTGAATCTAAAATAAATTTTCTGGATCTAATATTCGGTAAATACAATAATTAACATACTTTCGAAATATTTAGGAAACAAACATTCACTGATACAAAAATTAATGTAAAATCAGCACACCCATGGTCCCATAAATTATCCGCTTACCACTCTATGGTGCACAGACTCGTCAGTATTCCCCTAAGTAAAAAAGCATATACAGACGAAATAGAAATTATCAAAAATATTGCAACTAATAACGGCTGTACAATAAGTGACATAGAGAAAATAATTAGAAACAAAAAATATAAAAATAAAATTAATCTTTATACCCTAATCAGAAATATAATAATAATAAATATGCATGCATAGAATTTTTCGGCCCAACTTCAGTAAAAATAGCTAATGAAATTAAAAAGTGTGATTTAAATAGCCTTTAGAACCAATAACAATATGGGAACAAACCTCAAAAACTCTAAAAGCAAAACACCTAAATTAGAAAACAGTGGCATATACAAATTAACGTGTAATCATAAAGATTGCAATGCCACGTATATAGGACAAACGGGAAGTTTTCTTTTTTAACTAGATTCGCGGAATACATGCGCGGCTATAAAAATAAAAATTTAGCGTCAAAATTTGCGGCCGATTTGTTAAATGAAAACCACGTCCCGCTAGGTGATAACGAGCCAAAACCTTTACATATAGAAACAAAAGGTTTTAGGATGAATTTAGTTGAGCAACTAGAAATAAATAAATATTAAAAGGATTCAAATATTAAACTTTTAAATAATCAACAAAAAATGATCTTCTCTTCTTCTTCTTCACTTCTCAATATCTTTAAAAAACCCAAAATCAAGGACATAAATTAAAATAATATTTATAAATAACACTTGCAGAAAACGGGGAATTTTGATAATTAAGCATAACGTTAACCGAGGCACCTTTAATGATAAGTGCCCGGGAAAACACGAACATTAATATAGAGCTTCACCACAAATATCTAATTACTCTAAAGGGGAAGGGGTAACTTAAAATATTATAAATAAGTCGTTTGTACATGGTATATCCACTGTTTGATAATGGCCTTACAAGCCGAAACAGCTGTAACACCTAAAAATAGTTAACCCGCAGAACTTAATAATAATATTTATTAAAATTTAATTTATTTTAAATTTTGCTAAAAATAAAATATTAATATTACAAAATCAATGTTTATTAGAATTATTGTATAAATACAGAATTGTTTAAGGGGGTATTCTAGTCTAAAAAATTGAAAAGATCGAATTTTTTTTCTTCATATTTCGATAGTTCAGATATTCAAAAATAACTTCCTAAAAGGGTTTTTCAAAATTCGAATTATTTTAAAAGTTATAGCCCTTTTAGTGTCGTGGCAACTCGGCGGAACGAATCTAACAATAGGCGACTAGGGGCTCCGACTACCTGAACATAAATACCCCTCTACTTCTTTTCATTATACTTCCAGTATACTAAATCGACAATTGTTTAAAGTCATTGTAACGTATAATATTTGCATTTAGTTTTAGTTAGTTTCATTTTAACTCCGAAGCTGTGAAGTCGTGAAAATAAGTAAGAAATTTTCTGTGAACTCTTTTAAAATTGTGAGTGAATATTTTATTTTTGTTTGTAAAATGGATAGAAAAAGTAAGAAAAGAGGTTTTTATCGTCCAGACGGATCAAGAAAATGTAAATTCAGCGGCAATCAATATACTCTTGAAGAGGAAACTTCGTTTACCAGTGCATCGGCAACAAAATTGAAAAATACAACTGTTGAAGAAATGCTTCAAAAGAAGAAAGAACTGCTCGTCTTGCGGAAAGAAACGCTGAAAATAATCAGCATAAAGTAGAAGAAGGCCCGATGTATGAAGCTAGAATGGCTGATTAAAAAAATGTAAGTTATATGTACGGTTCTATCAATTACACCGCCTGAAACTTAACGTAAAAGTTTAAATGCGTTTTTCTAGAAACTAGTTTTTTCAAAACGGCCGTCACAAAATCTCAAGTTCTAATCGACCGATTGACTTGAAATTTAGTATGAATATTTTTAATATATCCTTCTTCAGTATAAACCACAAAAACTCAAAATTTATAATTTTTTATATTTCTAAAAAATTTGTAAAAGATAAAAAAATAGTGAAAAAATCGACCCTCTTTTTTTGAGTAACCGCCATTTTGGAAAAAAAAGTTATTTTTAGTTTCATGATTCATACCATTATGACATTTGTACTAATCAATAATCTACCTTTTTTTTGTTACACATGACCAGAAGGGTGCGAATCGTGACGGCGAGGACACATTCTTTTTTTTCCCCCTCTACTTCAACGGCGCATGACTCGCTCAAATTTAAATTTATTTTTTTATGTATTTTTGAGATATCAATAAAAAAAATGATAAAAATATGGATACTAAAAATATTCACTGTTTTATTTAATCGAGCGTCAAAAAACGTCCAAAATTCGGGCTTCTAGACTAGAATACCAACTTATGTAATATAAAAATCAAAAAAATCAGAAGAAGCATACCTGGACCCACTGGGAGATTGTAAGGACCACCCAAAATACAAGAATTACAATACAATAAGTAAGTCCAAAGTTAGGTGCACTTATTATGAAAAAAATAAGATGATTCAATTAGAAAAAGAATTACAGGAAAAACTCTCCTTAAAAAGTTTGTGAAAAACAGTGAACAAACAACCCTTTTGTCGGAAATTTAATAAATTGGAACATGATAACGCTGCATTATCACAGAAAGGTTGTTTTGACTGGGCTTGAAATGTTAATTAACGATATAAATGTTGACTTTTATCGAAATTTAGGATGAATTCGAGACTTATTTAAGAGCAAACTAATAATGTCACGGTATTATTTAAATTATTTTATTAAATAGGTTTTACGGAAACACCACGCAGCCGCCAACATTGAAAACGAAAATAGGTTTTGATCTGACCGGGCGCTTGGAAGTCGTCCCCGCCACCTCCGCCGCCGCCGCCGCCCGCGCTCCCGCGAGCCCCGCCCAGCCCCGCACCGCCGGGAGCCCCGTCGGCGCCATTGAACAACCCTCCTAAAAAGTGGGTAACTCCTGTAAAGTTACGTCCGAGCTGTGACAATTTAATTCCCGGAAAGTGACGCTGCTGTTTCGATCTGATAGACCTATCTGTAAGCTATTGGGAAGCGTGGAAAGGAAGCGCGTGTCTGCGAGTGCACGAGGCATCCGATAGACGATGAGATGGTATTCGAGAAAATGAGTTTCAGGCTGCTCCCAGGCGCAAATAATGAAATAAAACGATGAACTTTGTTTTTTTTCCACTTATATTTGAGCGCTTGTTTCGCTATATGTTTCGGAAACGTCCGTTTCCTTCATCGGGTGAATTAAGACCGAGGTATGTGGGAGTGGTTGTCCGGTGTGCGGGTTGTGGGTTCGGTAGAAGTGGAGGGGGTATCTAGGTGGTGGGAGATCGGGAACATTGTAAGAAGGGGTGATGAGAAGGGTTGTATTTGATCATTGATTATGTTATTTGTTGTGTTTAGATTTTTATGAATTTCGAGTGTTTCTAAATTATTTTGTTTATGTAGAATGTGTATTTTTGTATTGCTGAAAGTGTGGTTATTTTCTATAATATGATTGGCGTATTCTGAAAAATTATGATTTGTGAGGCGCCTTTTATGTTCTTTAAATCTTTTTTCGATTGATCTACCTGTCCGACCTATATATGACATCTCGCAATCCCCACATTCTAGCGTGGCAAGGGAGGGATTATTGTCGCATTCCGGGAAATAAATTGTCATTCCTCGTATTTTTATTGGAATTAGTGACATTTTCTGACAGTTTAAAGAACAAAATAAATATTTTCTTCGCACCAAATTGTCTCGTCTTTACACCAGTATCTCCGGTATGGTGAGTAGTATCGTGCACTTCAGTGCCGCCATCTTCTAAAGTTGTGTCATGCGTACCAGTGGTGTCTCCTGCTGTAAAAGATATAATTGAATTTAAAAAATTGGTCTGGTATTTATAAACTGCTTAAAATAATGTCATCTGATTGTAATTAGTATTCATTCGGCAGTGTTCTGACAATAGCAATATTGATATTTCCAGTATTTCGGTATCTTGAAAATTATTGTGTAAATTTACAATTCCGTCAATGTTGACGTTTTGAGTTTGATAGGTTTGAAATTAATGTTTTCAATCAATCAAAACGCTCTTAAACATAAACGAATGAGATTATTTACAAATTGTGAACAACCTAACAATGTCGAGAGGAAGGTTTCTGTTGCATTCTGGGAAATAATTTTTCGCTGTTTATTTATTTGAATATGAATTAGTGTTCTTTGCTGTGAGTTTACAAAACGAAATAAATATTTCCTTCCACCTTTGTAGTCCACGCAAACCAAACCAAATTGAAACGTTAACGAGTAGAGAAAAAGGTTGCTTGTTGATCCAGCGATGAAGACACTCGCCTAGTGATTTGGTGTCGAGGGTTCGAGTCTCGTTCCAGGAGACCATCAAATTAGTCCTATTTCCATAACATATTTATCTTAGTGAAAATAGTGAGAATATTGATATGACATGTATTCCGGACACGCATCTGTAATTTGTTTTTAAAAAATTTGAAAATAATAAATATTCCAACATTCATACATTTCTTAGTCAACCAGGTTTACATATTTATATCAGGTCCTTTACCTATGAAGTTGTCGTTTAATACAGAAAAAGTCAAACAATTTTTCTTTTTTTAAGTCAATCAATTGAAGTATTATCCATTGTTATCAATGGTATTTTGCAATTTTAATAGAAGTTCATTGATACCTATGCTATAGAAATTCTGGGAACGGAAATCGGTGAATTCTTTAAGGCTGGTCATCTGTTTTTCAAACTGTCACAGTGTGGAATTGCGTCGATAGATTATGCTATTTCAAGACATCAACAAACCTCATTTCAGATAAACATTGTACGAAAAAAATATTTACTTCCTTGCAAGACAGAAAGGCTGCGAGGAAACGAGACAAGCATACGAAGTGCCAACGCTTAAAATATAAGGAAACCATAGGTACCATATATCTATATACGCATTTTCTTTAGAAATGTGTTTGGTCATATGTTTTTCTTTATTTTCATAAATTTCGTACTGTACCACCATTCATATTGTATGAAAAAGTAAACTCTCACAGATAGGTATTCATGGGGACCTATATAGATGAATTCAATCCTACATCTCCAATTGCAGCCAAGCTGTAATGGTCGGTGGCTTCAGGTCTGACTGGGTTGGCGTCCCTTCAGGTGTCCCACAGGGTTCTTTATTAGGACCCTTGCTTTTTAACATATACATCAATAATTTTGGTCATTGCTTTCTTAATGCACAAACTTTATTATTCGCTGATGACATGAAGATCTTTGCTCCTGTTAAGTGTGTCGATGATTGTCTCAAAATTCAGGAAGACCTAAATCGTCTTCAAGCCTATTGCAGTCTTCATAACCTTCAGATTAACATAAAGAAATGCTTTGCACTCAGTTTCACCAGAAATAAAAAAAATGTACCGTTTAAATACTATTTTAATGGGCTCCCTCCAAGCACCAAATCAGAAGCAAAAGATCTTGGTGTAACTCTTGATTGCAAACTCTTAATAGATAAGCATATTGATATTATGGTCGCCAAATCCTCTCGAATGCTAGGCTTCGTTCTTCGCGCTTGTAAACAGTTACAAGGAATAAATACTATGAAGATCCTTTACTTTTCCTTTGTTAGGAGTATTCTTGAGTACGCATCTCAGGTGTGGAGCCCCAGATATCAAGTTCATATAAACAGAATCGAAAGTGTTCAGAACAGATTCATAAAATATCTTGACTTTTGTTCCCATCGTATTCACATTAGTAATGTAGATTCCTCTACCTTCTTTAACATTACACCCCTGGTCAATCGCAGAAATATTGTTGATGTTATATTTCTTCATAAACTAGCTACGTCTAAGATTGACTGCCCGGCATTGCTGCAGCGCATCTCCCTGAGGGTACCCGGAAGATCCACTAGAGACCTTGAGCATTTCACACTGTAATACCAACTCCTGGCAAAACTCTTTTATATCTCGCTCGTCTAATTTGTTCAACTCAATATTCAGCGACTTGGATCTTTTCAATTCGTCGATCTTTGAATTTAAAACTCTTGGATATTCACCTGCCCAGACGCCGCATATATATATATATATATATATATATATATATATATATATATTCTATATCTATAATATTGTATACTATATATATATGCAGATGTATTGATCAGATATCTTTTGCACTTCTTTTTATTCTTATCTCTTTTCCTTTTTACTAAGTAGATTTGTCCTTTCCTATCCATTCCTTATTCCCCTTTTACCTCTAATTCTTTGACTCTCATAGTTTGTTCATAACTTAAAACTTTCACTTTTTTTGTTTTTTATTATATATCTCAAGTTATTGTTGCTTTATGTTAAAACACAACATGTTAATTCTGTGGAAACTTGTAAGATGGTCTCTATTCCGTTCAATAATCATGTATAATCTCTTTATATGTACTGTTAGTTTCCCATAAATAAATAAAATAAATAAAAAATTAAATAAAACTTTGAATAAATATTTTAAAATAATCGCATAAATTACGTAAAATTTGAGAATGTACATCATTAAGGGTAGTTATTGTTTACATTAAGTCCTAGTGTCCTAGGCGGCGCTAATTTTTAATTAATATTTATATTTACGCATAATATGTATAAAGTAGACTTCATTACCTAGAATCCATAGTAAGGAAATTAAGAAATATTTAATATTAATAAAGTTATAATGTTTTAAATTTGCAAGAAATTTTTACGTTTTTTTTTATTTTAAATCGCTTTTTATTTATATAAAGAGATAATTTTAAACAATATATTCTATTTATTCCCGTATTTTGAGACTTTACTCACTAAATAAAAGTTAGTTTCTTAAATAAAAACACCTTAATTATTCTTTAAAAATAAAAATTCCAAAGTATGAAATGTGCCAATAAATGACGCCGCTACCGACGGCATTCTATTTAATAATTACGTATTGGTTTGACTTCCGGCTGAAATGTCAAAATACTTGTGAATTTTATTAAATTCAAATAATTTTTGAAATTAGAATGAAACTACAATTTTTGAAATTAGAATGAAACTAGATTTGACGTGTGCGCGAGCGTTTTGTGAGCCCGCGTTTTTTAATTTTTCGGTTCTTGGAATTTTTAATATCTAAAACATGCGACAAAGCAAATATTCAATATGTGTTTCAAATTTGGAAAAGGTACAATAGCCGGCAAACATCTTGAAATTCTACGGCGTAGTGGGGGGAAGTTTGCGCATCTACCTTTCCACTAAAGAGACCCAAATTTCGTCTTCTGCGCATTCTCCCACCACGTCAAAGAATTTCAAGAAGTTTGCCGGCAATTGTACTATATTTTATATATTCAAATATCATAATAGACATTGGAGTTTGCAAGGCTCATAGAAATAATAACCACAAAAAATGTATATTCATGTATACCAACAAATTAATAACGTATCAATAGAGCGTTTCTATGACTACACCGCATGCGCGACTTAGAATACTAAATTTTATATATCATATCAAATATCATAAAATACATTGAAGTTGGCAAGGCAAAATATAATCGTCACAAAAAATGACAAGTGTCTCGGCAAACTTAGATAATTATAGATTGAGATACCCGAACGTTGATCGACGGAGATACCCGAACGTTGATCGACGGAGATACCCGAACGTTGATCGACGGAGATACCCGAATCGGCTGCCAAACGCATTCGATCCTAAAGAGCATTTCGTCGTCCGCACCGCGTATACGGCGAAAAACGTTAGGTTAGTATCAACAAATTTATATAAATTTAGCCAAAAACCTTATTGTGGGAGTGAAACTCAATCGCTTTTGAGAGTATAAAATCATATTAATTATCAATAAAATAAAATTCACATAGAATATACCTTTTATATTGACTGTAAATTGACCGAAAAAAAAACACGCCTCTTGCCGTGGCAATATTTCAATACTACTGACAATATTTTAATGCGTATTTTGAAGCATAATAATACTGCGGTTTTTTTATTTTTTTAATAGTAATTAACTTGTATTTAATAAAAAAAACTAACTTTTAAAAAGTGAATGAGGATTCACAGTGCGGGATCAAATTGAATATTTCGTTTAAAATAATCTCTTTATATGAATAAAAAAGGATTTGATAATCGTCAAAAACGTGTAATTTTTTTGCAAATTTAAAACCTATAACTTTATTAATATTGAACATTTCCTAATTATCTTAGTTCGGATTTAAGATAATGAAGATTTAAGATAATAAATAGTAATTTTAAGATAATTTATACGTATAAAAAACATATTATGCGTACATATAAATATTCATTAAAAGTTTGTCTCATCCAGGATACTAAAAATGATTATTTTGGCCGCGTCTTGTCGAATAATGCGTATATTTTCTAGTTATTGTAAATAATGTTCAGTTTATTACTTTTATATAAGAAAAAAAGTTCTATCTAAGTTATCGCCCTAAAAAAAATGCAGTCTATCATGTACATTCTGATATAGATGAATAATAAAAACCCACGTCACCCACTACCAGTGAATGTGCCGCTGCAAAAGCGTTCAAAAAGTAGGTTCAAGGTCCGGCGAGTAAGGTGGGTGAGGGAGAGTTTCCTGTTGAAACTCCTGTAATTTTAAGATAGTCCGTTGTGCAGTGTGTGGACGAGCGTTATCGTGGAGAATTGGTGGACTAAACAATTGACAAGTCTCGGTTGTTTGATAGCGAGCTGGTCCATCATCGTTTTATACCTTTGCAGTAATTGTTGTGCCAGATCTCAAGAAGTTGTAATGAATAATGCCAATACAGTCAAAAGCAAATTCTTTTTAACTCAATTAGCGTTCGGGGCATAGTTTGGCTGCCTCCTCCGGGTCCAACCAGCACGAAGAATATTTCTGATTATCATATAGGATCCACTTTTCATCACATCACAAATCAGAATTCCTTCAATTTTCTGTGTATAGTTTTCTGGGATTTTCTGCCGTGTATATGTGACCTCTCTGGCCAACGTTTCGGATCCCATCATCAGAGATGATGGACCCTGCAATGGGATCCGAAACGTTGGCCAGAGAAGTCACATATACACGGCAGAATATCCCAGAAAACTATACACAGAAAATTGAAGGAATTCTGATTTGTGATGTGATGAAAAGTGGATCCTATATGATAATCAGAAATATTCTTCGTGCTGGTTGGACCCGGAGGAGGCAGCCAAACTATGCCCCGAACGCTAATTGAGTTAAAAAGAATTTGCTTTTGACTGTATTGGCATTATTCATTACAACTTCTTGAGATCTGGCATAACAATTACTGCAAAGGTATAAAACGATGATGGACCAGCTTAGGATAAGGATAGATAAGGACATTCCTTTATTTTTGTGCCGACTCAACAAATTAAGGCGAGCCTCGACGTGAATTTGCTGTTGTCCTTCAGAAAGTTCATACGGTACCCACTTTGCAGCTTCTTCGTTTTCCCAATTGGATGCAAATAAATCAATATCGTTTTGTCACTTGAAGACTGTTGCTAACTCTGTTGCTAATCCACTTCTACTTTAGTTTTTAATTCGTCTCTATCGACTGTAGTCTCCGGCCGTCCATGGGGCTCGTTGCCGAGGTGGAAATTTCCAGAATGGAAACGATCAAACCAAAAAAGGATCGTGCGTTCATTCGCATTACCTTTTCTATACACTTCGTAGATATTGCGTGCTATCTGCGCAGCATAAGTGCCACGACGAATCTCGTATTCGAAAATAACGCGTATTTTCATTGTCTCCATGGTCAAAGCGATATCAAAGAGAAAAAAATGGGCAGGAAAACAAAGAAATAACTAATTTTGAAAAAGTAATATCATAACTTTAACATGACATCAATTTATATTTGGAATTCCAAGTCAAATGCAAGACATTGAACATCAAACTAGTCAGTATTAGAAAACGGCAATTTCATAGGTAAGGACCTAATATTTGGATATTCTTATTAGAGAGAACAATTCAAGTATTTTATAGAATACTTGAACTTTTCTTACTTACGACGCCATCGTCTGGGATGTGCGATGTAGTTGAATTTAGAAATAACGATTTATTTATTTTATGCAATATTCATATATTGACCTGGTGTTTTCATCGGTAGGTAAATATATATTTTTTCGAGTTTAATTAAACTTTATGTCGTCATTTTCTCGAACGCTAAATAAAGATAATTTTTATGTTTCCTCCAATTATTTACTTTTTGCTTGGCAAAAAAATGTCATTCCATAATATAGTGCGTCATTATTTACTCTCAATTCTTTGTAGATACTTAAGATAAATTATAGAGATCTCACAAAGACGAAGCTACTTAAATGAGAAACATGCATTAAGTCTGTTTATACGATGGCCCAGGGCTTATCTGTACGAGCTGGCTTAAGTGATCACAATACATAATTCAATGTTCACAATGCATATTTCATCGTAAGAACATCCATACGAAGACATTTTTTTTAAGTTGTGGGTATATATGTTTCAAATTGAAACCTTCCATATTTAAAGGGACTATGCAAGAGACATCCGTAGTCCTTGTAATGAAATAGTAAGTACACCTACATAGATTTCGCAGCTGGTAATGAATCTTCTATTTTTTAATGTGTAGTATATTAAGTAATATTATTTTTAATGTATATATGATATTCTTACGAATTGTTTAATATATACACTAGAAGACGCTTGAAGACCAATTTTTTAACTCTTTTAATAGATCAGTATATATTTTATGTTCTAAGAACGCAATTACTGGATTTCTCTACTGCGGGATTGTTTTCTAATTAAGATGAATTATACAAGTCTCACAGAGACGAAGTTATTTTAATGAGAAGCATGTATAGAAACCTTTTTATACGATGATATACATTTATCTTAATTGAATAATAATCCCGCGCTGGACAAATCGATGTAATTGTGTTCTTAGAGCCTTCATATTGTTTCAATAAATATTATATACAAATATATCACGTATTCGTATAAAGAAGTTTAGAAACGGAATTGATATTTATTGGAGGATTTTTTTTAAAGATAAATAGAGAATTGAAAGACTTGCGACACAATCAATAATAGTTACTGCGTGAATCGGAAATTTTACTGTTTGAAAAAGCGGTCCCCTTGAAAATAAGGTACGTTTGGTTGCTCAAAGCAATATAAATACTTACACAGGAAAAATATAATCCAATAATTGTTAAAAAGAAAAGTAAACCGATGAAAATTAAAAGTGGTCAAAAAAAGTTAAACAGAGAATTAAATTTAGATAAAAAATAATAATACTTAAAAATCAAACTAACCATTCTGAGCTGCAGTCAACCCAAAGAGTGAAAAGAAGAGAAAAGCCCGAATTCCTCTATAGGGCGACATGTTTCGTGATTTCTAAGCACCGAAGCGCACTGACTCTGGTGCCTCAGGATGGGGACTTTATATCTCCTTTCTCGTGGCTCTACCGGCGCAGTTTCACAATCCACCGATCAAACACTCTCAGAACATCGCGGGGACGCGCTTGAACCTGGCCCCGCCTAATTACAATTGTATTTCCATTTCCAACCACACGTAAGGCAAATGTGTCTTATCTTGCGGGTGAGAGATAAATCTATACATCAACTTTTAAACCTCTATAAGTTAGCTCGAAAGTTGGACCGCGAAACGATCCTCTGCCGTATAAAAAAGGAATAAAAAAATACATCTTATTTTTGAGTGGCGGGGCAGGGGGGGACCTGTGCCGGCATTATTCATTACAACTTCTTCAAGATCTGGCACAATAATAGCTACAGAGGTATACTGTAAAAATTGATAACGATGATAGACAAGCTGGCTATCAAACAACCGAGACTTGTCAATTGCTCTAGTCCACTACTTCTCCATGACAGCGCTCGCTCACACGCTGCACATCGCACCGTCATAAAATTACAGGAGCTTTGACTAGAAACTCTCCGTCACCCACCTTACTCGCCAGACCTTTCATCTACTGATTTTAATTTTTTTGGAATTCAGATAACGTTTTACGAGGAAAAAAAATAAAATCCGATGAGGCGGTGAAAACCCCTTTTAAAGAATTCATCGACTCCCACCCCAGACTTTCTATAACAAAGGCTATAGAAGTCAATAAACTTTAACTAAAATGGAAAAAGTGCATTGACAACAATGGTTGATACTTCCACTGATTAAATGTATACTTTTCATAAAAGAAATATTTTCCATATAAAACGGCAATTTCATAGTTAGAGATCTAATATATTATATAAGATCTTGGCAAAACTTTTCATTATGTTATATCGGATTATTACGACAGAATGGATTATTACGAATAAATGTGCACAGGAACCTCAAAAGCGCATTTTTTAGATAGGTTTTTGTGTTATTAAACCTTCACTTTATTAGATATTATTAGTTTTTCTGTAATAGAGGTTCTAATATGGAATACGTGTCGTGCAAATTCTATCGTTGAATTGTAAGTAATACTTTGGAGATTTTCGAGTACATCTTATTTTAGCAACAATCAACATCATTGGAAATGGAATTTAAAAATGTCTCTAATTTTATTTTGAACTTATCATTTTAATTTTACTTTCACAAAGTATATTTTGATGGAATATTGGATCTGGACGAAAGTAAAAGACTGCATTTATTTATACCCTTTTAGGCCATTTATTTAGTGATTTCAATTATTATAACAATTTTAAGAATCATCAATCAACTCGTATTTGAGAACTTTATCTACGCGCTCTCTCACGCACTTTATAATCCTGAAACAAAAAATTAAATAACGTTAGCAATTTTTAA
The DNA here is from genome assembly GCA_016648135.1 of Agrypnia vestita. Lineage (NCBI taxonomy): Eukaryota > Metazoa > Arthropoda > Insecta > Trichoptera > Phryganeidae > Agrypnia > Agrypnia vestita. Next base: position 58,160 of record JADDOH010023084.1, on the reverse strand, counting down.
TTATATTTTTCAACCATTGGTTAACGTTGATGAATCAAAGAAAGTCTAGTGGAGACCGAGGACGAAATGAAATGACGGAGATGAAGTAAAAGTATCCGTCGATAATTAATTTTAAATAATGTATAATAATTTTAAATAATGTATAATAATAAATAAATAATAAAGTCACTCCTCACTTAACGACTATTTCATTTAATGACCGCACAGAACAGATATTTGAATGAGTTAGCATTTGTTTCAACAAACCTCTTGCATAGCCACCGCCAACACCATATCCGCCGCCACCTCCCTGGCCATATCCGCCACCGCCTCCTCCATAACCATATCCACCGCCACCTCCCTGATTATTTGCACCGCCGCCTCCCTGACCATAACCGCCAACACCTCCTTGACCATACCCGCCGCCACCTCCCTGACCATATCCGCCGCCGCCACCTCCCTGACCATATCCGCCGCCGCCACCTCCCTGACCATATCCACCGCCGCCACCTCCCTGACCATATCCGCCGCCACCTCCCTGACTATTTCCTCCGCCGCCTCCCTGACCATAGCCGCCTACACCTCCCCGGCCACCTCCGACGCCGCCACCTCCCTGACCATATCCGCCGCCGCCACCTCCCTGACCATATCCGCCGACCGCCACCTCCACTGACAGACCATATCACCGCCACCTCCCTGGACTATTTCCTCCGCCGCCTCCCTGACCATAGCCGCCTACACCTCCCTGACCACTTCCGCCGCCGCCACCTCCCTGACCATATCCGCCGCCGCCACCTCCCTGACCATATCCACCGCCACCTCCCCGACTATTTCCGCCGCCGCCTCCCTGACCATAGCCGCCAACACCTCCCTGACCATATCCGCCGCCACCACCTCCCTGACCATATCCGCCGCCGCCACCTCCTTGACCATATCCACCGCCACCTCCCTGACTATTTCCTCCGCCGCCTCCCTGACCATAGCCGCCAACACCTCCCTGACCATATCCGCCGCCACCACCTCCCTGACCATATCCGCCGCCGCCACCTCCTTGACCATATCCACCGCCACCTCCCTGACTATTTCCTCCGCCGCCTCCCTGACCATAGCCGCCAACACCTCCTTGACCACATCCACCGCCACCTCCCTGACCATATCCGCCGCCACCTCCTGTAAAAAAAAATATATGTTATTTATTTCTTTTTTCCGAAATAACGATAAACAAAATCTAAACGAAAAAGGGTATTAACTACGGATATTTTTCATTTGAAAATTAAATATTTATTTATTTGTTCCAGTTTCTGGCATATTTGCATAGTGGTTTAAAAACAAGTAAACTTAGGTTACGCTGTGACCGATGGTACTAAGAGCACTTTGTGAAAACTGGAAGCCATTGCCTCTTGAAATTTATTACACAATCTGCAACGCATGGTGGTAACATGGAATTATCTTATCCTCCTACATGTACCAGTACAGTTTTATGTTTAGAAAAAATTTGTTTGATTTGACGTTTCTGAGTTTTCTGATTAAACAATTTAATCAAAAATTGAGACATATATCATTATTCGGAAATTTTGTAACATCCCTGTGCTTGTATCAAAAGTTATGGTGATACGCGATTCAAAGCTTGCATTCTCCTTTAAATATTTCTGACAAAGTTACTTTTGCTGCATTATTGCTTTGTTCTATATTGTGTCGTGCATTTCTATTATTGGTTTTCCAATTGTCCATTTGATCATTTCACTTTAAGCCATTATAGTGTTGAGATTCCATAAATAAATAGCATCTTTAAGTAAGACAAGCATTTTGTGTATGCTGATGATACTGCTCTTGTGATTTCCCACATACTACTACGTTTGTTGCATCTTACTGCTAGGTTTGTAGCATCTTACTGCTAGTGTAATTTTATATCGTTTTTTAATTATTAACATAGAATTTTGTATTAAATATAAATATCAAAATTTTAATAAAAGCAATTTCTTTTAAATACCTACTTTTGAAAAAACATATTCTTTTTTTAAATAGAAAAGCACATTTGTTTGTGAACTTAAAATTTTGTGAACTTAAAGTTTTAAACAAACAACATGATTCAATTAGAAAAAACTCTATTTTATGCATTTTTAATAATAAGATTGTATGATGTAGAACAAATATATATATATAATATAGATAATTATTATATAATATATATATATATACATATGTGTGTTAAAATCGAAGGCTTTCACGGGTACAATATGTGTTAGTTCTAATACTTTGGGGGTAACCCGCGTCTTCTTGTCTCATGAACAGTGAGATCTGTTCGAAACGTCGGCAGACGACTGGTCCTGACGACCAGAATTTGACGCGGGTTATCCCCAAAGTAGTTAGAAAAGTTAGAAACTTTATACATATATAATATATATAGATATATATTAGATATATATATATATATACACACTTAATAAAGAGCAATAGAAATAGTAAAAAAAAATGAATGGTAAAATACAGAACACAGGCTGATGGCTGTTTGTGTCGAGTTTTTAACTACGTACCTCAAAACTATAGATTTTTTTCCTGTATCTTTCTATTTGTTTTAAACATTATATTTTAACTTAACCGTTTAAATAAAAGGGCTTTTCGACGAAAAAATGGTCGAGTGATTTGTTGTTTATGATCGCTCCCTTAACGGTAAGAGATATTTAAATACTAGAAATTGTAGAACTCAAAGATCTATGAAAAAACATATGCATATGTAAGGTTAATTAATACACAAACTGATAAAACTAACTAAAAGTTACTAGAAATCTACACGTGTGAAGCCGCGCGGGTAAGCTAGTGGTCAATATAGTGACATTTAATGCACAAAAGGCGTGAGGTGTCTGTCTACAAAGAATCTCACGAGAGCTAAACATCAGACTGTTTCTAGTCGAAAATATCTTTCATGGACACGGACCTTATCACAACTACAATATTGTTATTAAAAATCAATATTTATTAAAATTATTCACGCTTAATTGGTACCTTGCAATTTTAACGTTTGTTATTTTTAAATTAATAACATAGAATTATTTGTTTTACTAAAATAAAAATTTAAAAAAAGAAAAGCCGCGGAAAGGGATGAAGATTTTCTAATATGTCTGACATCCAACTGAATAAGAGGCAGTATTCCGGTACACGAGTTCCAGCCCCTCAGACAAGTCGCGGACAAGTGCTCGAGGGGGTACCGTGAAGGGATTGTATTGTAACCCTCAGCGCACGGTGACAGAAAATACCTGCAAGCAGCCATGATGTTACTCATGTTCATTTGTAAGCATTGTAAATCAGAAACAAATACTTTTATTAATTTAAATGACTTTATAATAGGTAATGTCGTACTTTTACTAAAAATAGCTACAAGGGTGAAAAATGATAATTATAAGAAATCATTATCACATCCTCATAATACGCGACATTCAGCAAGCGTCAAGCACGACCTCCTCCCGAGCTCTCTCCACTTAATTACTTTCTTCGTGAGTTATTATTTTCCTCGTGACAGTAAAGAATGATGTATTTTTGTTTAACTACAAATGATATTTGTAATCGCCGCTATATCCAGCTCAATTCAAAAATAAATATTTTTAGTAGATTTCGCTTTATGTAACTTTTCAACTATTTTTTCAAGCGTAATTTTATATTACGGGAATATGGCAACTTCATTATAGCTCGGTAGCCCCGGGTCACCGCGTTGCGAGGGAGGGGGTAATTTTATTGCATCCCGGGAAATAAATTCACTCTACGTATTTTTATCGGAATTGGTGACATTTTCTATCAGTTTAAAAAACAAAATAAATATTTCCTTCGCACCAAATTGTCTCGTCTTTACAGGAGTAACTCGTGTAATATTGAGCACTTCATTGCCGTCATCTTGTAAAGCTGTGCCATGCCTACCGGTGGTGTCTCCTCCTGTGAAAGATATGATTGAATTTAAAAAATTGGGCTGCAATTTAAAAACTGCTTAAAATAATGCCATCTGATTGTGATAATTCATAAAGTTTTAATCACACACCAAATAATGTCATGTATCTATATATGTGGGGTATAAAAGCGGCAGTATTCAAAAAATGTTTTGAATTCAGTCACTGAGGATAACTAATTTAAAATGTACTGTATTCTAGATTTAACGCATCTATCCCTTACAAAATCATATTTCTTGTAAATTTATAGGCTTTGTTTACTATAAAATTTCAAGTTCAGCATATTTTAAATTAATAATCCTCGATATATTTTTAGGTAGATTTCTGTAGAAATACAATAGTGGGGTATAAAGAAGCCAAAATCCAAAAAAAAATTAATGCAATCATCGAGGTTTACTTATTTATAACGCACTAAATTCAAGATGTTTACAGGAAACATAGTCTTCATCTTCATCACTTCATTCACTTCACAACTTATTACTAATGTCTTCACATCATTCACTTATTAGTAATTTAGAATGTACTGAATTATAAATTTTTATGTATGTATCCTTTCCAAAATCATGTTTCCTATAAATGTATAGGCTATATTTCCTACAAAAACTCAAATTTAGTACATTCTAGTTTAGTAATACTCGATTACTGCATTAATTTTTTTTTTAATTTACAGCCTTTGCTCTTATATCCCTCATATATTAGGTCCTTACATATGAAATTGACGTTTAGTATGGGAGGAACATAAAGCCGATTTTTTTTTATTATAATATATTTATTTAATCAAAGTATGTACCATTGCTATCTATGCACTTTTGCCATCTCATAGGTAGTTCATCGATCCCTTTACTAAAAAAACCATTCGGACAGGAATCAATAAAATCTTTGAAGGCGGTTTGGACTGCCCCATCGGAGTTGAATTTTTTCCTTTGCAAGAAGTTATCAAAATTTCGAAAAAAATGGTAATCTATTGGGGCAAGGTCCGGAGAGTACGGTGGATGTCTTAGACATTGCAATTGAAGCTCCTCTAATTTGGTAGCCGTCTGTTGTGCAGTGTGTGGTCTAGCGTTATCATGAAGCAGCAGTGGCCTAGAGCGGTTAACCAGCCTCGGTTGTTTAGCAGCTAGCTTTTCCATCATGGTTTGCAGTTGCTGACAATAGACATCTGCCGTAATCGTCTGGCCAGATTTAAGAAAGCTGTAGTGAACGACACCAGCACTAGTCCACCAAACGCTCACAAGTAACTTTTTTGGAGTAAATTTTCGCTTGGGGCATGGTTTGGCTGATTCGGCAGGGTTCAGCCATTGCGATGAGCGCTTCCGATTATCGTACAGGATCCACTTTTCATCACAGGTAATGATTCGATTTAAAATCCCTTCATTATTGTGCCGGTTGAGTAATGCAACGCAGCAGTCAACGCGCGTTTGTTGATTGCTTCACTCAATTCGTGAGGTACCCACCTTTCAAGCTTTTTCACCTTACCAATTTGCTTCAAGTGGATTAAAACAGTTTTATCACTAACACCGCAGCCTGCAAGATAACTCGGATGTGGTTTGCGATGGATCCGCTTCCACAATAGCCTTCAATTCTTCATTATCAACTTTGGTCTCCGGCCGTCCACGGGGCTTGTTCTGCAGGTCGAAATTTCCAGAACGAAAACGTTGGAACCAAAAACGCACTGTGTTTTCTTTTGCGGCACCGTCGCCATACACATCATTAATTCTTCGAGCCGTTTCTGCAGCACTGGTGCCACGGTGGAACTCGTACTCGTAAATAACGCGATATTTCAAGTTTTTCATTTTGTAAACTGAGTGACGCAAAGAAAAAAACAATTGAGGAAAAAACAAATGAATTATAATTTTCAAAACACAAAGTAAATAGCTGTATACATTTGGATTTGAAATTCCTAACCAAAGAGAAGATATTTGAGATCAAATTTGCCAGTACGGCAAAACGCCAATTTCATATGTAAGGACCTAATATATATATATACTAACATTATCAATATTTGTATTTTCACAACAATGGTGACTAGATTGAGACAACGAGTAGAGAATAGAAGAACTTGTTGATCCAGTCGTGTCTCGTCCTGCAACTCCTCGGAGAAATGGGAGCATCGCGAGAATGTTTTCAGTCTCTTTCTCGACTTTAAGCGAGCAAGCGTAGCGGCCATGGGGAAAGTTTGTGGAATATTACGAAGGAATACGGTACATAAAATAAGCTTGTACCAACAATTCGATCCTGTCGACATAAGACGAAAGACGGAGAACTGACACGAGACTTTGCAGTCCTGAGAGGCCCGAAGCGTGTTTTGTTGCAATATTATTCAACATCGCTTTGGAGAATGTTGTCAGATCCACTGACCAGCTACCGTATGGAGTTGAACTCGGTATTACCCACAAAATTCGGTTATGCGGATGACTTAGCTCTAGTGAGTTAGGATTATGATGGCATAGAAACTAGGTATTCGACCATCAAAGTCACAGCATCACAAATTAGCCTAAAGATCAACATGCAAAAGATAAAGTGGATGTACATATCTATAAATAACAAAATTACAGAAACTCTATTCGGTGACATAATGGTCAATGACGACACAATAAAAAGGGTGGACAAATTTACTTTGCATTATCAACGATGAAAAAAAAATTATTTTATTTATTTAATGGAAAATACTTTTAATATTATATTTCAATGATAGCTTGCAAATATAAATAATTCTTTTTTTTATATGGCATAACTCACCAAAAAGAATAACGATTCTTGTGTGTGGTGAGGGAAATTAACAGGTTGAAGTTGAGAACCGTATCCAGAAAGGCCTAGAAGCTGTAGCTTCCACGAGCAAGTTTCTAAAATTAAAACTCCTGAGCAGAAACACTAAGTGCGTGTCGTCAATAGTATCATCAAACCAGCAATAACACATGGAACGGAGTCACAGACAACCTTGAAAAACAACGGAGGCCCTTCTTGTTTGAAAATAAATGTCAATATTGAGACCTAACTAGACCCGGTATTGCAGCAGGCACGTGGAGGCGCAGGAGCAATGCAGAAATTCAGTTCCTGTAGCAATAATCACTAACTTGGATAGGATACATACGTCGGGCAAGCAGCGACAGAGCCATTAAAATAGTACACGAGGCTAAACCAACTGGGAAAAGACCGCTACTCAGATCCAGACAGCGCCTCAAGGACAATTTACTGGTTAACTTGGAAGTTAGGGGGTAAGAAAGGATGGGAGCAGAAGGCAATGAATGGATCGGAAGAAGTGGAAAGGCATCATCCAGAAGGCTAGAAATCTACAAGAGTTATGCGGCCAACGGAAGTAAGTATTATTCATTTTACATTATTTGTAATATAACAACCAGTTTTATATTACAACTAGCTGTTCATACCCGGCGTTGCCCGGGTTAAGGATTAAGTTTAAAATAAATTTGTGAGGGCAAACAATGTTTCGATTCGAACGGTATAGATTTGCATCGAAAGTATATATGAGAGAGGGGAAAGGGTCAAAGAATAGGAGAGAAATGTCACCAATGTTAACCACCAGATCCTTAAGAATAAGTTTCCAAAATTTTAGTCCGATCAGTCGAACGGTTCAGATTTGCATTGAAAATATATCAGGTTAGGAGAAGGGTTAAAAGAATAGGACGCAAATGTCGCACATGTTACCTTAAGAATAAGTTTCCAAGTTTTGAGTCCGAACGGTCAAACTGTACAGATTTGCATCGAAAATATACTAAGGGAGGGGAAGGGTTGAAAGAATAGATGGGAAATATCGAATATATTACCCACCTAGAACTAAAGAATATGTTTCCAAATTTTGAGTCTGATCGCACAAACGGTAAAGATTTGCAACGATAAAATGTCACGGGGAGGGGAAGGGGTATGAGAATAGGGGGGAAATGTTGCCTATGTTACCCGCCGGGTCCTAAAGCATAAGTATGTAAAATTTGAATCGAATCGGACAAACGGTGTGGATTTGTATAGAGAACAGACAGACATTGAGTTTTATAGGTATAGAAGCATAATAAAAAAATCTAACCGAAATCGAAAAAGAAGTAAAATAAAGAATAGTATACGAATATTAAAAGTGGTAAAATTAGAAATCTTAAAAATCAAACTCACCCTGAAAAGCTGCAGTCCACCCAAAGAGTGAAATGAAGAGAAAGGCCCAAATTCCTTTATAGGGCGACATGTTTCGTGATTTACAAGTGCGCTGACTCTGGTGCCCCAGGATGGGGGCTTTATACCTCCTTCCACGGGTGCTACCGGCGCTGTCGCAATCCAATACTTCCTTTCACAACACCGTGGGGAGGCGCTTGTACCTGGCACCACCTTATTACAATTGTTTATATTTCCAACCCCACGTAAGGCAAGTTTGTCCAATCTTTCAGTTGAGAGATAATTATCTCCTTTAGCCTGGGGTAAGAAAACAGGGAACATATTTTATATTATAACAAACATTAATAAAAAAAAATTATGTGTTTAATAAAATGGATATTTTATACGAACCGTATATTTTACTGTTAAGCAAATCTCAACGTTTCGCTGAGATCTTATTCAGCGTCACACAGCGGCTTTTCTGCGACGTCTCTTAAAGGTGGAATCAAAGTCGTGAGAACAGGGCGCCAAATACTTGATAGTTTGGAACTGTCGTCTTTATTGCAATAAGTTTGTATATTTCAATGGACTCTCTCACTAATCTAGGCATATGGCGCGGTTCTGTTGATAATTGTTCTTGTCGTGTAAAAGTCTTGTCAAATCTGATGAAATGACCGAGACTCCCTTTGGATGCATGCAGATTACCGATTTATTGGAGTTATTATTTTTAATTGCAACAATATGTTCCTTCAAACGTGTAATGATATTATGTTTGGTTTGTCCTATGTAGGTAGCATGCTCCACAATCGCATGGAACTCTATGTATGCACCAGGAGACTGAAAATCTGTGCTATCTAATCTATCTGCTATCTAATATCTAATATCCAAATTGTTTTTATGTTTAATTTCCTCAACATCCGGCTGATTTTGTCAGTAAGACCTCTGATGTAAGGTGAGTACATGCTTTGTTCCTTGGGACATCACATATACTGGATCTTTTTTGTGGGCTCCTCACATGCGGAGAGTTTCCATTAGCCATGAGTGCGTCTTGAACTATTTTTTTTCAGAGACGATATTTTCTTTGTCGCAAATTCTGTTCGCCCGTCTTATTTAAGATGTGGGGACCGACCTCAATTGCGCTGGGTAGTACGTGGTTTTATGCAAATACCTCTTAGTGTGTGTCAGTTTCTTGTATATATTGTGTCCTAAACTACTATCCTCTCTTCGATGTACTTGAACATCTAAGAATGCTAATTTTTCATCCTTTTTAACCTTCGTGGAGACTTTGATCTGCGAATGTTGGCTATTTAAATGTGCTAAAAATTATTGAGCACTTCACGTCCGTCTGAGTAGACACATCTCATCTACATGTCTTAGCCAAATTGAAAATGGGTGAGTGGCAGTTCTTAGTGCTTTTTCTTCGAAATCTTCCATGAATAAGTTGGCGACTACTGGAGCTGGGCGATCCCATTGCTACTCCTTGGTACCCCTTAAAAGAACAATAATGAATATATAAATACAATAAATAAAATATATAAAAATATTATTTAAAAATGTATGCCGGTACATGATTTTTTTATTTTATTAATTTATTTGTTTATTTACATTTGTTAATACAAGTTACTAATAACTGCCACACTAGGTAAAAACCTGTTCTGTGTCAGTTATTCTCATATGATATTTATGTAATATTAACAAATGACAATTAAAGAAAGTATAAGCATAAAAATGAAAGTAGATCAATAATAACAAAGTAAATCATAGGAATACCTAAATCTAAAAGAAAAGAAAAAGAAAATAAAATATACATACAAAATTAAGATAAGAATTTAAGTAGTTACAAAAATAAGTATTATATTAAAGTATACTTTAAATTATATAAATCAGTTTTTGCCAATTCAGAGGTCAGGGGCGGATCACTTCTTCAGCATACCTTCTGCCTGATATTTTTATAAACTTAGTAATATGATGTTTAAAAGGTTTGTGTAGAGTTATTTCTTTAGTTTCATTAGGTAACTTGTCAAAAATAAGCGGGGCAGTGAAATTAAATTTTCTTTGCCCAAAAGACGTTTCCGTTTTAGGTACTTAATTGTATTTGCCAGCCTTGTAACCCGTGTTTGTTGTTTACGATTAAAATTTACCTTATCCTTGTGGAATTTTATAAGTATGGTTTTAAGGTATAATTGTCTCGGCTCAAGATTAATTAATTAATTAAATATTCCAAACAAATCATCTGAAGGAAACATTCTCGATTTCTTGGTGATTATACGCTGGTGATGATGATACGGATGATAGGAGTTAAAAATTGAAAATATTGATTTTCAGGCGTATTCTAGTAAATATGTATAATTAAAAAAGAATATAATATGGACGTTAAAAAGGAATATTGCTAAAAAAACTCCACTTTTAATAAAATATAGAGGTATCATTACTATTTACTAAAGCTGTGTATATTATTATACTAACATGTTAATGAGAAAAAAACTAACCCATAAAAAACAAGTTTTTATTATACTCCCTTTCTCATTTACTAGTGGAAACTGGTTTGGCGCTTAACCTACGTTGGGCTCGAGTCGGGCGACGCTACGAAAGCGAGTAATAAAAAATCCCGAAAAATCCAAAATTATACTGTAATTATTAATATTTTTTTAAATTTTCCTCCCTCATTTTCGGGTTTCGTGTCTACCAGATGCGTCGGAGTATTTTCATACTTACTGATTTGTATGAAAAAACCATTAAAAATTTGAAAAATCCAAAATTATACTAATAATTATTAATTTTTTAACGAAAATTTTATAGATATTCTTGATCGTCGCCACAAGTCTGCTTGCAAAGTTTCAGCTCTATTGGATTACGGAAAAAGGGTCAAAAATTGATCCAAACTATTTTCGACAGCAAGCAGGCAAGCAAGCAAGCAGACGCCACGAGTTAAAAGAAAGGGAGTAAAAAACTAACCCATAAAAACCAAGTTTTTATTTTACTCCCTTTCTTTATAAATTCAGTTTACCATTAGGTAATAATTGATTGACTGAAAATGAAACATGCCTAGACAAATATCTCTGTCAAAAATCTCTAAAAATATCTCTTTATTATTTGATTTCTTCCCAAAAAACCGAAGTGTGCTGTCATCTATGAACCAATTGTCATAAATTTTCGAAATTCGTAGTGAAGTATCTATTGTACCTACCGACGGAGTAATTCAAATTTTAAATATTCCGTGACGTTATCGGGCCGCCAGCGCCGTTGGTACTAATCAAACATTTGTAATGATTCCAATTTGAAAAACCATTAAAATTTCTAAAAATCCAAAATTATACTATAATTATTATTATTTTTTAACGAAATTTTTATAGATCTTTTTAATCGTCGCCACGAGTCTGCTTGCAAAGTTTCAGCTCAATTGTATCACGGGAAAAGGGTTAAAAATCGATCCAACGATTTGTCGTCAAGAAAACAAGCAAGCAGACTCAACAAGTTAAAAGAAAGGAAGTAAAAATCAAAAGATGTCTCTAGCAAGGCAATAAAGCAATAGTAGCAAAATAGCAATAAATGATTGGTTCTTTTTTCGAACATATATATAGAACTTTCAAATTTCTTACGATGGAATTGGTGAACGTTGCATTGTGTAGAGTGAACATTTAAGCCAGCCCATACGGGTTGTAAGCCCTGAGCCATTATAATTTATTCTTAATTAATTGAATGTATGTTTATAATGTAAATGTTATTGAATTGAATAGAAAATACTATTGCAGCTCATTCTCCCTAAACAGCTGAATTTATTCATAATCAAATAACTTCATTTTATTGATAAAATTTAATTGCATTAAGTTTATTGTTGGAAAGGTGACTTCATATCTGGTAACATTTTATGTGATGGTCAATCCACCGAATCCAATTGTGATGTGAAACGCTGCAAACAACCGTTTCAATAATTCAGATGGCCTAGAATTATCCCGCGGTAAGGCAACCTAAATCAAACAGGGTAAAAAAGAGAGGCTTTCAGAAAATTGATATTTAAGTGGCAGAATATCCCAGAAAACTCTAAACAAAAGTTGAATTTCGAAAGTCAAAAAGCTAAATTACCGCGAAATTTGCAGTGGAAATGGTACAGCTTTTTTTTCAAGATTGAGAATCAGTTTTTTAGCCAACTTTTAACAAATATATAAATCGCATTTACACTTCTGAATAGAAAGATAAATACAGCGATGTATCAATTGACGCGTCGATGTATTAATTTGTTTAAATTGGAATTTATAAGACACATACTATTTAAGTTCTTGGGAAAACTTTTCTTTACGTTACGTTATAGATTATCAAACATAATAATTTCGATGTTTGTCCATTCGTCCGTCTGTCTGTCTGTCTGTCTGTCTGTCCCCGTAACTTCGTGTACTTCCTTAATTTCGTTCGAAATTAAGGAAAAAACGAAATTAAACGGCCGAAGACGGGGATTGAACCGAACCCGAGCCAACGTGCGTCTTCGATATTAGTTACGGTGTCGATCGATTTGTAATTTTTTATTTGTCCGGGGTCTTGTTGAATAATCAGATTGTTTTTTTTCGTTGACAGTATCATTTCTAGGTGACACTATTGCCCTAGAACACAACCAATGAATGTCCTTTTCGTGGAAATTCTCGATATCACGGTATACTGCATCTCTTCATCTAAATTTCTAAATTATGGACTATTTGGCCTAGAGACTTATCCAGAAGGATTTCACAATTTCTGCTTAAATTTGGAGTTAGAAAAATTCCTTCCCCAAGTTTTAGCAGTTGTTGTGGGAAATCACTATTGTGATTCCATGAAGATGAGCTCTCATATTCGTCCGTAATTTCGTCCATAAGGGAGATGATTTCAAGCATGCTTTGGTGATATCTGCCTGCGTACCTCTGTTAATGACGGGAAGATTCTGCCGGAAATCTCCAGCAAAAACAAAAGTAATCCGCGCCTATGAAAGCAGAGGAGTTTCTAAGATCTTTTAAGGTTCTGTCTACGGCCTCTATATGTGCTCTATGGCTCATGGTGTATTCATTCCACATAATCAATGAGGCGTCTTGTAGTAATTTACCAAGAGGCCCATTTTTGCGAAAACACGTGTAGAGCGTTGCTCAAGATTTACGGATAACGGATTAAAATTACAAATCGATCGACACCGTAACTAATATCGAAGACGCAGTCCATTATCCACGGGAATTTTTAAATTCACTAAACCCTTCTGGACTGCCACTACACGAATTGACGTTAAATATCGGAATTCCAATAATGCTTTTGAGAAATTTAAGCCGTCGGAGCATGTGCAATGGGACGAGGCTGCTTATTAAGGAATTGAAGGACAATTTAATTGTAGCGACCATTATCACCGGCCCAGCAACTGGTCAACTAGCTCATATACCGAGGATACCGATGATCCCAACTGATCTGCCAATCCCAATTAAACGGCTTCAATTTGCGGTAAAAACATCTTTCGCGTTAACTATTAACAAGTCCCAAGGCCAAACCCTCGAATTAGTGGGGATCGACCGATGAAAAGTATGCTTTACTCATGGCCAACTGTATGTTGGCCTATCGCGGGTCGGAGCTCCTGAAAAATAATTTATTTTGCTGCCACAAAATAAAACAACATCAAATATAATTTACAGGGAAACTCTGACCCAATAAATTTAATGGCTTATGTTTTGTAGATATGATCTTTTTACAAACGTTAGAAATAAAAATAAAATATATAAGCAAATATTGAAAAATAGCAAAACAAATAAAAAATAATAACAAAAAATTTTATTAAAATAATAATATCTAAACTTTCTTTATAATTTACTCTTTTTTTATTAACCCCCGACGCAAAAAGAAGAGTGTATGTGTTAAAATTTATAATTTTTGAAATTTTTGTCTAATACCCGTGCGAAGCCGGGGCGGGCCGCTAGTTAATAAATATATAGGTACTAGCTTTTTTAAATTTTGATGTTAATTTCTGTTACAGCTCAATTGATATGTTTAATTGTGAGATGTCAAATGTTTTACATCATATGCGACTCCTGTAAGGCTCGCTCGTTTTTTTTAAATTTAATAACTTCAATCAGTAATTATGCTGTAATTGGTTCTTTACTCAGAAATCCGTCCTGTCCTTTAAAATGACATGTTATCCTTTAACCACGCTGTCCGGTGAGGTGGAGCGGGTTTATTCACCCTTCCGTGGTTGGTTCGGTGAGTTCTTTCTTATTCACCCTTCCGTGGTTGGTTCGGTGAGTTCTTTCTTATTCACCCTTCCGTGGTTGGTTCGTGGTGAGTTCTTTCTTATTCACCCTTCCGTAGTTGGTTCGTGGTGAGTTCTTTCTTATTCACCCTTCCGTGGTTGGTTCGGTGAGTTCTTTCTTATTCACCCTTCCGAGCAGTTTTTAATGAGGAAAAATGTAAAACGTTTTTCAGAATTTTATTAATCCCTTAAATAATCATTAAAAAATGGAAAAAAAACACATTTTTTTAAGAATAAATTTTATTTACTGAACATAAGTGACGTCTTCTGATTTGCGGAGATTGGGAGAAAGGGGGAGTGGTACCTCGTTTGAATCATCGTAGCTGTCTTTTGTTAATGGTATGTGGAAGCTTCCACATCGTATTTATTTATACATAAATCGTATTTATTTATACTCGAGTATATTTGGAAGTGACCTTTTCTGCAGGTAAATTTAGTTTTGTTTGAGTTATCTCGGTTGTGGAAATTTTCACACATAATAGCCGCCCGAGTATACTCGAGTGTAGTAATTAAGCGGTTAAAAAAGTTTAAAAATTTCGTGAAAATGAATTTGTAACCAATAAAAACCCATATCAGTTATTTATCAATGAAAATTTTGTTAGTGTCCATTCGATACCAAATGCTTTAATCTAATTTGTCGCCATTTGTGTGGTAAAGTGTTGGCAATCCAAAAAAAAAACAGTTTGACAGATGAGAGTTTAGGGTTAATTAAATGAAGCACTATTCGAGAGAACAATGTGTTTTCATTGTTGAAAAATATTTCAAAAATAATGAAAGTTTGGCAGCCACAGTTCGCAAATTTCGAGAAAAATCATCCTAAGCGATGAAGCTCATTTTCTCCTTGATGCCTTCGTGAATCGTTAAAATTGCCGCATTTGGGGTTCAGAGAACCCACATGTGATTGTCCAAAAACAAATGCATCAACAACGTGTCACTGTTTGGTGTGGATTTTGAGCTGGAGGCATCATTGGACCTTACTTACTTCTTCGAAAATAAGGCTGGTCAAGCAGTGACTGTTACTGGTTCTCGATACCGCGACATGATAACCAAGTTCTTTCTGCCTAAATTAGATGGTATTGATGTGGATGACATGTGCTTTCAACAATACGGTGCCACATTCCATACAGCCCGTGAAACAATTCAATTACTGCAGGAGACATTTCCTGGTCGTGTACTTTCTCATTTCGGTGATCAGAATTGACCCCCTAGATCACATGATTTAACACCACTTGATTTATTTTTATGAGGTTATTTGAAGTCAAAGGTCTTTGCCAACAAGCCCACAACCAACCATGCATTGAAGGAGGAGATTCAATGCTGCATCAACGAAATTCAGCGACATTTATGCAAAATGGTTATGGAAAATTTCGACAAAAGAGTGCGTATGTACCAGCAAAGCCGTGCATTTGCCCGATGTGCTATTCCATACATAACCCTATCCTATGTACTTTATGATTTAATAAAAAAAATTACGGTGTTTTCTATTTAATTCAAATCTTACGTAAATTTTGGAATACCCTTTAGTTCACATATCGTAACATTTAGTACTTTTTTAGAATTTTTTACTTAGACTTTTGTACCTTAGTGTCAAAGCTATAGAGCTGGTGCACTTTGTAGATGTAGATTTCTCGGTCTAGCCGTATGTAGAGTACCCAGAGTGTCGTAGATTCTAAGGAATCGAAAAATAAAAATCACATTTAGTAATATGCACGCCCAAGTAGATTCATCAGTCAATCTTTCTCTTGAACTACATTTTATAAATTTAATTTCGGAAAATAATATCTCACGAGCGTAAGTCGAAGAAAAATTTGATTCGATTTGTTCATCCTTCGTACGGACAGGATAACGCGAGAAGCAAAACAGCAAGAGCCATGAGAGTTGGAGATGTGGAAATTGATTCCCTACTCTTGGCTAATGACGTAGATAGGCTGGCGCCCACACAAGAGGACCTACGAGAGTAGATAAATCCCTTCAATGAAGAGTGCACTCAAGATGGATAGTCAAGAGTGTCTTAGGATGAAACCAAGATCGATCAAGTATACAGGGGTCGCAACTGAATAAATTCGATAAATTTTAATACCTTGGGGTGAAATTGTATAGCGATGGAAGGCAAGAAAGTGAAATAGATAGAAGAATCGGAGGCAGCCGGTATTTTACGTTCTCTATATAGTTAACAATACGGCTTTAATTTATTTCGCTTGAATTAAATTAATTACGAGAGGAACTCTTAAGTCGCACCTCGCGCTCTCAGGCTTTATCGCTATTCCACAATTCAGTCACTTAGAGGGTGGGACGGGGAGATAAAATAAAAATTTACAATCAAGAATAATTATATTAATGAAAATTGAACCTTAATCTACGGACATACAAAAATAAATCAATAAAAGAAAATTATACATAATAGCCTAGGGTACAATTACACCTGAAATTATATACAGAGGAGCACAATCAATGTACAAACAAAAAATAATAATCTTATTTCTAGTACCTTGGGTTTTCCGTCTTCTCTCCATCGTCGAATTTCTGCCTCGCGTGGTGCGATGATGGCCACGTCCTCCACGTTCCCGACTTCTGTGCCGGCACTGGCGGCCTTGTTATCGCCCTGATAACCGGATCCACTGATCCTATCGTCCTTCTCTAGACCTGTCTATAACAACGGTAGTATCAAGCTACTCAATCCACCTGATGCCGCTGTTGATAGACTTCTAGGTCCTCTTTCTAGGGGTCCACTGGACGGTCGCTCTGACCGGTCCTGACCGTTTCCTCTGGAGACATTTCTCTGTCTTCCGCGGAGCTCCTCTGCATGGCCACTCAACTGTCGCTCTGACCAGTTGAATCTCACGACTTCTTCTTCTCCACCACACGGCCAGTAGGCATCTCGTCACTCTGACCTGCTGACACTTCGTCACTCTCGTCTACGGAGCACTTCGACCCTCACTGGTCACATTCCTCTGCCTACTGTCTACATACCACTGTCGACTCTACTACAACTCTCCACTTTCAACCGTCGAGTCTCAACTCTTCTGGGAAGGACCCAGCCGTCCTTTAAATAGAGTTTTGGCTGCTGTGGGCCTGCCCCCCCATGTCTGGTCAATCTCTTGGTTCTTTCGCCGATCCTTTTTTTTTATTTATTTTTTTTATTTAATATTAAAACTACATTTAAATCATAATACATTTGTCTATTACAATCTACTTAGATACATTTTATTTTATTGCTTTGCCTCTCCAAAAATGAGACTCATGTGCTTGGTGAGGGGCTTACACTTTATTAGTTTATTTTGGATTTGGCTTATTTGTTCCTTAGCTATATGTCTTGTTATGCATTGTCAAATTGTATCGATCTAAAGTGTTGGTTTATTTTTTTCTTTAATTGTTATAAGTCATCGATTTTCTTAATATCTGTAGGTAGGTTATTGAAGTTTTTTATGCCCAAGTATATGTAGTTTTATTGACACAGTTTGGTATTATATTTTGGGATTTTAAAATTATTTTTGAATCTTAATGATGTGTTTTTTTCAAATTTAGCAGTTATGTTTTCTTTAATTAGTTGTATAATTGACGTTTTTTTGTAAACATTCTCTAATTTTGGAATTTGGAATTTAGAGAAAAGTAATTGTGTAGAGAAGGTTTTTCTTTTTTTTTAATATTACTTTTATAATTGATCTTTGGATTACTTTCACTTTGTTTATGATGTTATTATACGCCCCTCTCCATCCAATGATTCCATATTGGAGTAGTGCATGGACAGAAGCGTAATAAACCATTTTTAAATTATCTATGGTTAGTGTGTTACGCAATCTTATGAACATATATATGCATTTCCTTATTCTTTTGACCAACTCGCTAATGTGGCTGTGCCGTTTCAGGTGTTGGTCTATTATTACACCAAGGTATTTTAGTTCTCTTTTAGATTCTAGGGTTGAGAATTTGTCATTGCAGTTAGTTTTTTTGCAGTTGGTGTCATGTACAATAATTTGTAAATTTGAAGGGATTGTCGGTTTTTTTATTGAAAAAGGAATAAAGTAAGTTTTGTCGGAATTTAAGGAGAGTAAGTTGTTGTCAAACCATAATTTTAGCGTATTTATGTCATTGTTCGCTTGTGTATTAACTGTGTCCCAGTCGCTTCCTTTCGTGATGATCGCAGTATCGTCAGCGTATGATATTATTTTTCCGTTCAGTTTTAGGTTGAAGATGTCGTTAACGTAAATTATAAATAGCAATGGGCCTAGAACTGTCCCCTGGGGTATACCGAAGTCGCTGGTTAGGGGTTGACTTAGAGTTTCATTAATTTTTACACATTGTTGTCTTTCATGTAGATAACTTTGAAAACAGCTTAGAGCTGTACCTTTTATACCAACAGATTTTAATTTTAATATTAGTTTATTATGTGAGACACTGTCAAAAGCCTTTCTTAGGTCCACGAAAATACCAATACATTTAAAAGATTTGTCGTCATTACAAAGTAGACTTTTCATCTTATTAAAAGATGCACGGGCTGTCTCTATTCTGCATTCGATCTCCGTATCAGGGTCCAGATTATCAGTAATAATACTGCCCAAATACTTAAACTGTTTTACTCTCTCAATGTGACACCCTTTAAGGGGGGGGTAAAGTTTTTAACTTTTTTTTTGCATTTTATTTTTAATTTTTTAAATGAATGTACAAGAATATTGTGTCAAAATTTCAAGCCAATCGGAGCAAAATTGACGAAATTATGAACATTTGAGCGATACTCAAACTGATTTTCTATACCTGCTCGGGCAGCTAAGAGACGCGCTCACCTGAGGACTACCGGACGTGCTATTGTATTGGAAGTGTTTTGCGTAGACAAGGACAAAAAGATGCTGATGATGAAAGCTCTTTGCTGTGTGAACATGGTATCGACGATTATGTGTAAGTATAAAATAAGTGTTGAGTTTTATTTTGAATTTTACAGTGTGCAAAACTTTAAAGCGTTTTCCCCATATCTCACGTTTTCAAAGTCGGTGTCCATCATAACTTCAAAACTACTGCACCGATCCTTTTGAAATTTTGAACACTATTTCTGTACATAGTTTACGAGGTAACTTTAATAATAACATTTTTTCAAATATGTTATTAATTTTTATTTTTTAATAACAAATTAGTCGATATTTTTCGCAAAAAACACGTTTTTCCCTTCAAAGTGTTCCAAAAAATTGAAAAATTAAAATTTCAAAAAACCCTTCCAGCGTTACCTGGGAAAATCTATTATCTAACGAATGAACTTTGATTTTTTGATTTCAGATGATCTACCACCAAGTTATGATGGACACCGCAATTCTACTTTTTTCCGAGACACGTCCGAATAATTGCTACCATTGCCATATTTTTTAATATTTCTTCGTAAAAATTTTACACAATATTCTTCAAATGTCATACTTTAATGTATTATTGGTGTCGTCACAAAAAATTCACAAAAACATGCCTTTTTTTGTACGAATTAACCGTACCCCCCCCTTAATTGAAGGCACACATTTGGATGATTCTCTCGGCTAAAAACCATAAACTTGGTCTTGCTAATATTTATGTTTAGACCATAGTGTTCGCCAGTGGAATTAATTTTACTGAGCAGTTGTTGCAGGTCTTCAAGACTATCTGCCAGCAAAACGGTGTCATCAGCATATCGGCTGTTGTTGATAGCCACACCGTTGACTTTCACGCCAAGGTTTGTATTACCTAGCGCTTCTTTGAAGACCATGTCAGAGTATAGGTTGAACAATGTAGGAGAGAGAACACATCCCTGTCGGACTCCAGGCTGAACAGGAATGCCTCGTGAAGTGGCTCCATTCTCAAGTTTAATAAAAGCGTTTTGTTCCCAGTACAAGTTTTTAATTATTCTCACATCCTTCTCATCTATATCACATATTTGTAATATTCTAATTAAATCTGTGTGTTTTACTCTGTCAAATGCTTTTTCGTAGTCTATTAGCTATTTATTAGTGTTATTATTTTTATTATTATTATTTTATTTATTATTATTTTATTTATTATTATTAGTATTAGTCTATAACTAGTTTATTAGCTATTTATATTGTGCAGTTTCAGAACAGTACGCATGAGATCAGTTAGAGTATTTTAGTACACGTATTTGAAATAGAATTTGTATGAAAAAATTGGTTAGATTCGAAAAATTTTAGTTGGTAGCTTCGGTTATGTGAGGACGTCTCAACCACTTTATACACCGGTAGGTCAAAATCATCTCAGTATCTTTTTACAACCCTGGAATTAAGATGACCGGTAAGTCATCCCAGATCAAGCTGCGAGAAGCAACAATACTGGTATATGTCAAGATGGATCTTGACTAGTTAATAAATACGGAATCAGTACAAAACAGGGGAATATGGAAGCACCTTGTCAAAACTTTGGACCCCAGACCCCATAGGATAAGATGATGAAGAAGATTCTAGATTTCCAACCCAAAATTTACGTATCTATAAAAAAAAATTGAATCTGTAAATCGTTTATGTGCCAACTAAATTGTTTTACATCACACGCGTCCTAGGTTCTCCACCACCAGTACAAGTCATCAACAGATGGTCGACAACTCTGATGTATAGTCTTAGGTCCTAGCGCGACTATTCATTAAGATTGAGATGTGAATTCGATCATTAAACTGTAAGTAGCATGAAGTTTTCTAGTATACCATATTTTAGCAATGTCAATGGGAATAGATATTTCTGTAAATTAAATTTTAGAGTTCGTGTAAATGGAAAGCACTCATAAGTTTACTTACACTCTTGTAATTTTGTAGGAATACTGGATCTGGGCGAAAGTAAAAGACTACACTTATTTATACCCTTTTGGGACATTTATTTAGTGATTTGATTATTATTAAGAATCATCAATCAACTCGCACTTGAGAAGGGATGCACCATCTTTCTCCGCGCGCTCTCTCGCGTAATTTAGACTCCTGAAACAAAAAATAAAATTATGATAACAATAATTTATTATATTTCTTAACATTAATCAAGCAAAGAAAAACAGGTGGAGACAGGATCGTAATGAAACGGGGAATAAGCTGAAAGTATCTGACAATAATTAATTGTAAAGTATGTGTGCTCTCCACACTTAACGGCCATCTCGTTCAGGGGCCGCTTTGAATAAACATTCAGCGAATCTTTGTTCGCTTTCAAGACAAATGTCAAAAGTGCCAAACATGTTTCAACGCAGATATTACAGCTTTATTATCTCCATCACGTGTTTGAGAAAGGTAACTTGCAAGTCGGAGCATGCAGTAATTGATCGTTAGGTACATGTCCTTCAATCTAACCTATTACTTATTATCTGATCTTCTTAGCTTTTCTATTCCTTGCCCTTGTAATGCGATCGATACAAAAGTGCAGAGATTGATCGATTCACGTCCTTAAATCTGACTTTTGAATATGGCCGTTAGACGACTTTTTTGAAAGAGATATCATAGACAGCATTTATTTCAATGAATCTGTTCTACCATAGCCACCACCACCTCTCCCCATAAAAAAAATAAATGATTAAAACATTAAGATAATGTAAGTATGAATGGGTGCTAGGAGCAGCAACTTAAATAACTAATTTCTGTTATTCAGCTTGAGACGTCGTCATCATTTTCTGATTTTTTGTGAGTCTTGTTTTGAAAAAAATTACGTATATTCTAGTACAATTTGTTTCTGTTCTTTAGGAAATTCTCTTAAATATTGTTGCAAAAGGTTCTGATCATTTTAATTTTAAAACCAACTCTTTTTCAATTTTGTTTTTCCACGCAAATCCTCGATTGTGTACGAGCACACCTGATTCTCATTTTTACACATGTAAAAAAACCGTGTAAAATTGGAGGTAGATTCCGCCATATAAATTACCTGTAAGTATTATATTTATATAATATAGTAGTGTTAATAATACAGCTAATATTTATATATTTACATAATGCAGAGACAGAGTGTATCCACGTGTTCATGTATTTTACGAAAAATAATCTTAAAAATTGCGGCAGAGGACCGAAAGATACAACATTTTTATATACGTAGGTAGTATTTAGATTTTTAACCAATTAATTATTATTGTTTTCAAACATGATATTATAAAACCAACCAAAAAAACCCGCGCAAAAGAGAATCAAGTGTACATATATTATATATAATCAAGTGTACAGATATTTATTTTTTATTTTTACGTTTTTTAGTTTTATGATTATCATAAATGTAATCATAAACTAGGACTTATATAATACAAAATAAACAAGAGAATTTATCTTACCTACGCAGTCCCAACCGCACCCATGTCTGACGACACCGCCTCCGCCGCCCCAACCGCCTCCTTGTCCACTGACGCCGCCTCCGCCGCCCCCTTGTCTGCCGTTACCGCCTCCGCCGCCCCCTTGTCTGCCGTTACCGCCTCCGCCGCCCCAACCGCCCCCTTGTCCGCCGATACCGCCTCCACCGCCCCCTTGTCTGCCGTTACCGCCACTGCCTCCCCAACCGCCCCCTTGTCCGCCGACGCCGCCTCCGCCCTACCCCTTGTATGACCGCTTACCGCCACTGCCTCCCCAACCGCCGACCTGTACGCCGACGCCGCATGCTCCGCACTACTGTCTGCCGTTAACCGCCACCGCTCCCCAACCGACCACTCTGTCCGCGACGCCGCATTCCTGCGCCCCTTGTTGCCGTTTACCGCCACCGCCTCCAAAACCCCCCTTGTGCCGCCGACCGCCCGGGGGGGCCCTCCGCCGCCCTCTTGTCTGCCGTTACTCCACCGCCTCCCCAACCGCCCCCTTGTCCGCCGACGCCGCCTCCGCCGCCCCCTTGTCTGCCGTTACCGCCACCGCCGCCCCAACCGCCCCCTTGTCCGCCAACGCCGCCTCCGCCGCCCCCTTGTCTGCCGTTACCGCCGACGCCGCCTCCGCCGCCTCCTCCGCCATAGCCTCCGACGCCGCCTCTGCCGTAGCCTCCGCCGGAGCCCCAACCGCCGCCCTGACCGCCGCCTGAAAATATTAATAATATATCGACTGTGTACCTACTAAATGCTGATAACAACGATGTCACGTAAAGGTGGTCAGTCAACCGTGACCGCAAACTATTACGCACGCAATCCAGGATCACTCATCCGGGACCGCGTTATCTCCCTAGAGAATTCTACGACATTCCATCTCGTAGTAAAATATATAGAATAATCTAAGAAAGATCTAATAAAATAAAATCTAAGAAAGAATCAAAAATCGGAATCACTGACAACGTCCTAAACATTTTCGACAGCTACCTAAAAGACAGAAAGCAATACACCACACTACACGAAACCACAAGTACATATATGAATGTCAGCTATGGTGTCCCACAGGGATCAATCCTAGGACCTCTATATAATATACATAAACGACCTGGAGCAGCTAAATATTAGAGGCAAAATAATACTCTATGCGGACGACCTCGGAATATTTTACGAAAACAATAATGACACCAGAAACCACAAAACAAATCAACAAAGACAAAGACATATTAACTGAATGGACAAAAAGAAATATACTAACCTTAAACGCTTAAAAATGTAACTACATTAACTTTGAGGCCAAACGGAAAACGCATAAAAAGGACATAAAAATACATAATGAAACACTTACTGAACTAGAAAATACTAAATACTTAGGACTCTACATAGACAGACATCTCAAATGGACCTTTCAAATAGACAAAGTAACTGACTCACTGACAAAACTGACCAGCCTATTCCACAAAATACACGAAATCACACCAAAGACCGTAAAAATTCTGATGTACCAGGCATACGTCAAGAGTAGAATAGGATACTTGATACCCTTCTGGGGAACCGGAAACAAAACTAACCTAAACAGACTCCAACGACAGCAAAACAAAATATTAAAAATGGTCTATGATCTGAAATACCGGACACCAACTGAAACTGTATACCGTATAACACAACAATTAAACATCGAAAGCATTACAAAAATCGAAACACTTAAAATCATTCACAAACTAGCAATTGGCGAAATACAAGACGAAGACATAAAATTAGACAAAATACACGAAAAACACCAACACAAAACTAGAATGGCTCAAAACTATCACATAACACACGCCAAAACAAAAACAGGACAATCCCGACTAATTTGCAACGGACTAAAACTGTACAATGACCTGCCACAACAGATCAAACAACTGACCACTGACAAATTCAAAACAGATGTGACAAAAATATTAAAACTCGGCCAACTATAAAAAAATACCCTTGTATCTAAATTGTATTATTATATTTGAGTAGCTTGTTGGTCTTGTGGTTAGGTCACTGGCCTCGTGATCCAAAGGTCGCGGGTTCGAACCTCACTCCAGACTAGCAAGTTAGTCCTATTTTCATAGTACAAGCGTTTAGCTTAGTTTGAAAATAGTAAGAATATTGATGTGACACGTATTCCGTGTTCACATCTCTATTTTAAAAAAAAAAAAAAAAAAAAAATTCTTATAATCATGTAAAAATGTTACCCATAAACCTCTTAGGTTTCCATTACTTTTTAAATAAAATTTATAAAAAGAAGAATAAAATATACAGAAGAATCTAGAACTTACAGGATTCTCGTTACTTCTAGAATAAACCTTTCTAAGTAATTAAGCTATAAAAGGAGTCATGCAACACGGGCTCAAGCAATTCAGTTCGTGACGACAACAGTGCGACATCCGTAGCGTAAAACAATATGATCAGTGATTCGTGATATTACAACACGCGATAGTAGTAAGCGAGCAAACACAGTGTGGACTACCAATGAAACCAGCCCAAGTGAAGGAAAGAATAAACCTACGCGCGAACACGTAACGGAGTTTACGAGAAGTGGTCTAAGCAATAGAGACAGCGGTTATTTGTGTGAATTAAGAAACAGTTCAATAATAGTGTGTGAAATATTCGAAAAACATTTAGCTGCACTATAAAATTAAGAACGGTACTTCAACTTAACTCGTGTCCAGGACTTTCTTTGGCAATAAATTAAACTAAAATTTCCAGTGTTTTCATTTGCCTCCCAAAGCCACGTCCCGCGACAATAATAATAAGGAATATTTGTATTTATACATGTAACCACGAATTTCAAACAATTTGTAGTAAAGTAAGATGGATGGAATTGTCTCTTACCGCCACCGCCTAACACTCTGACACCGCCTAAGACTCCGCCACCGCCTAAGACACCGCCATCGCCTAAGACTCCGTCACCGCCTAAGACTCCGCCACCGCCCAAGACCCCGCCCCTCCCGCACGCCGAGGGCGGGAGCAGCCTGCGTCCGCCGCGGGCAGTGCGCACGCGCTCTGAGAGCGAGACAATCGTGACGCATCCAGGGCCTCCGCCCCCGCCACATCCTCCTACAAACATCATTATGATTGTATTTTGAAAACAGATGCGTAATCATATTTTGTTGTTCATCGTATTTATCATATTCATCAACTTAAGCAACTCTGCGTCCAATGCAGGACATCTGCCTCCTCTAACTCAATACAAGCTTCTCCGCTCCACATCGCGGGTCCATTCGGTCTGCCCACACGTCTCCTTGCAATTGGAGGTCTCTACATCTAATCTGTTGCTGTCGTCTTTAATTGTTGTCATCTCATATAATCTGTTCCCCTTAAGAGATTTCTTAATCTTCAATTTATTTTCCTTCGGTATTAGTACTTAATTATACTCGGGAGAATTGATATGCAATAAAAATTCCACTTTTTACTTTTTGAAGGGCTACATGCATCGGGGTTACCGATTGGTTTGCCAGAGTTTAGACCTGTTTAATCGTTAGCACACCGTGATAAGAAATAATATAATATCAGCTAATTTTACCGTAAGCTTAAATATGAATTAAAGAAGCATAATAGACGGTCTACTATATGCCTTAAATTTTCGGACACGTGACTGACAGAGAAGAAGAAGACAACCTAAAGGGAGGGAGCTGACTATACTTTTGGCACGGCTATCCGTCGAAAAAACTATTAAGGACATCGGCAGACCACCATCCTCAGTAATGAGGCAAGCGACCTCAGAAGAAGAAAACATGATTTTTACTGTTATACTTTACTTTTTTATCCTTTATTTATACAAAACTATTGAGAGAGAGTTTTGCTAAGGAAGTAATTCACCAAATACATTTTTTTCTTATACAGAGGTGAAATTAGAGTTTTCCGAATTTCCTCACCTACCCACCACTACCTATAAACTGTAGTCCCGAAACATCAATGACATAAAGTCTGTAAATATTTTTTATTTTAAATGTCGACATTAAATATTCCAATCTAGGAAAATAGCAATTAATTGTATTATACATACGTGAGATGCCCAAGAGGTGTTGCGGGGTGACGTCAGGAGATCAAACCAAGGATTACGTCATCCGAAAGAATCTTTGGATGAACCTAGTGGCTCGCATATATCCCCCACCAGAGGGAGGAAGGCCTGTAGAACGACCGGGGAGAACGTGGAAAAGACAAGCGAAGAGACCCTGCGATGAATGAGTGGCTTCAAGTGACCGACACAGCGCAGAACAAAAGTGAATGGAAAAGAAGATACACCGTGTCTATATTTTCAGCATCCCAATTTAAAAACTAGACTTGATATGTACACATAAACGTTACCTTAAACCATAAAAACTATTATTATTCTTATTAGTTGGTTTAACAGTAGGCGTTAAACTGCAATACCAACAGTTATTCTGTTTGAACTAGATTTTGAAGCGTATCTTTGGACCTGTTCTAGAAAATGGACTTTGGCGCAGACGTTACAACAATGCGCTTACTGAGTACTATAATTAAGGAGCTAAGCGTCACAAAATTTATAAAACTGGGAAGATTTTGGTTGGTGCGCCATGTGCAGAGAATGGCTAAACAATAAGTACCGAAGTCCCTGCTGAATTCCAGACCGATGGGACGAAGGAGCTTAAAAAGGCTAAAATTAAGATGGAGCGGCAGCGTCCTCAAAGACATATCTGCCTTGGCGCTTCCGAACTGGGGAGAGCTGGTACAAGGCTGAGATGTGTGAAGGAAGACTCTTGAGAAGGCTAAGACCCACCAGGATTTGTAGAGCCAAAAGTGATGATGTTGATTCTGTTTTAACTAATTCTGATTAACCCAACATACACAGATTTTCAATTAAGTGATATTTGACGAGAAACAAGCGTGAGGTAGTTGCCTCCAAAGAATCCCATGAGAGAAAATCTCAAAGACTCTTTTGAGTCGATAATTTCGTTTATGGATACGGGCCAAAACATCACAACTACAATATTGCTTTTAAAAACTCAATATTAAATTTATTAAAATTCATCAATTTTCAAGCGTGACGGTCTACCGTGTAATTTTAACGCTAATCCATTTTAAATGAAAAACATAGATTTGTTTTATACATAAATAAAAATTAAACACTAAGTTTATTCCACAGATATTTTATTATATCAACATATTTCAGGAGCTACGCTCCCTTCTTCAGGACGAGTAGTGTAGTACATTACTTGTCCCGAAGAAGGGAGTTTAGCTCCTCAAACATTTTGATATAATAAAATTATCTGTGGTATAAACAAAGTGTTTAACTTTTTATTTATGTATAAAAATGGTGCCACAAAGTGACTTCATAAAATTTGTAGAAATAGAATTATTCGTTTAATATTAATATCAAAATTTTAAAAAGCATACCTAAACCTCCTGGGCCATAGTGGGGTCTACCTGGAATACCAAAAATACAAATAAATTCAAGGCTACTACTACTTCTTACTAATATAATATTTCTTTGTATGTAATCATTGTTTTACATTCAATTATACTTTGTACTACTTAAATTAATGCATCTTTATAATTTATACCTGCAATACAACTCCTTCTCTATACACGAGTCTCTGACTCTCATAGAGATAATAGAATAAAGTAATTCCCTATTTCAAACGTTAAATTATATTAATTTATGTAAAAATAACAAATGATATAATAACAAGATTTGAATGGTAAAAAGAATAAAAGTTTTGACTATGTAGCGTCTACGTTAAAAGGTTCCAGGGATCGTAAAACTCTCGAATGTTCCGTAAATCTAGCTGTTAAATCTAAGAACGAATCATAGGTTCAGGAGTGGGTTACCGGAAACCATGTGGAGGAATGTTCTAAGATGACTGATGATTAAATTGTTGAGAATGCACTGAAAGAAAATGAGAGCATTAAAGGTCAAAAAGCGAACAGAGTTAAATATAAAGATTCTAATTTAAAATATGTTTTATTTTAACTTTTTAATAAACACACAATATGAGTAATTAATTACTACTTTTTCGAGAACTATACCTGATGATGAGAGGAAGTGTTCCTCTCGAAACTATAGTAGTTATTAATAAATCATATTGTGTGTGTATTAAGAAGTTAAAATAAAACATATTTTAAAATATAATGTTGCATTCCGAAGTATCTGCCAAATCTTTCAATGATATAAAGCATCTATTTCAAATTTTAACACTCGTTTGAAATGGGCAGTCGAAAACAATGTGGAACCACCAGATTACGCCGTCCGGTCACCCACTCTTGAACTATGATTCGTTCTTAGATTTAACAGCTAGATTTACGGATCATTTTAGAGTTTTACGTTCCCTTGAATCTTTTAACGTAGACGCTACATAGTCAAAACTTTTATTCTTTTTACCATTCAAATCGGGTACTATGTTATATTCCCCCGCGTGGTAAGTGAAAGAGAGTAATTTTTTCACAGATTGACTGATCACTGTTACGCATAAATCCCTAAGCCCACCCCGCTTCGTCATACGATGGTTCGAATTGTAGTGGATTTGGATTACAGAGACTATACTATATAAAATTATTCGAGAAATATATTTCGATAAAAACTTTATATAATATAAACTTAAAAAGTAAAAATGAAAAGTTAATAGTAAAATACATAATATAGGATGGTAACTTTTAATGTCTGCTTTTTACAACACATTCTCCTCAAATTTGTATATTTCTAATTGTTTTAAACATTATTTTATTACTAAATTTTACTTAATAAAATTTATTCTGAATATTATTCTTCAAGGAATGATTTTTAAACTTTCAAAAATCAATACAAATTTATTTGCGTGATATATATATATATATATATATATTATATATATATATATAATATTTTTTTTTTTTTTTATTTTTTTTTTATTTATTATAAGCATTTCATAGTACATATTACATTAAGTATCTATTCTATGTACGTAATTTGCGCCTAGACCAGCCTTGAAATACTAATTAATATATGGCATAAATGTCGACTTGCATTGATATTATGTATGAATCTGAGTCACAAACCTTCCGGACTAATAATGTCGCGTACTTTTGGCGTACTGCAAAAAATTTACAAACATTTGACGTACAAAATCTTAAAGACTGTTTCGTTCGAAAATCTCCTTCGTGGACATGGGACATAATGTAATATTTACAATATTGTTATTAAAAATCAATATCTTTTCAAATGAATCAACTTCAAGTAAGCCAGTCTACTTTGTATTTTTAACGATGATTTTTTTTAATAATATTTTTGTTTAATTTAAAAATCAAAATTCATAAATAGCATACCTAGACCTCCTGGGCCATTGTGAGGACCACCTGAAATACCAGAAATGCAATAAAATAAGTACGTTGAAATTTTGATACATATTATAATGATAATTAATTTCTTTTAAATATGAAAATAAAATAGCATGCCTAGACCTCCCGGGCCGATGTGAGGACCACCTGAAATACCACCAACGCAATGAAATACGTACATCGAAAGTCAGATGTATATTAATTATTATTATTATTATTATTAAAAACTTAAAATTAAAAGTGAATAGTAAAGTACAGGATATAGCTTTTTACAAAACACAAAAAATATAGATTTTTTCTCTGTATCATTCTAATTATTTTAGAAATATTATTTTGTTACTAAATTGTACTTAATATAATTCGTTTTAAATATTATTTTGGTAATGAAAACTATAATTTTTGACCTGGCTTGAATTGGTAGTATACGACTTAAGTGTCGACTTAAATCGGGCCCCTTCGGGTTTATTTAAGAGCTAATTTTCACGATAAGCACGACCATTTCAATAAGCACGACAGCGGCCGTGTAGCGGCCCACATTGAAAATGTGTTTTGATCTAACCGTATAGTTTGAAGTCGTTTTCTGCCTATTTACACAATTAAAACCCACGTTAAGGGGATGGATGTTTTCTAATATAAATTGTATAATAACTAAATTAGGTGAGTTCCGGACAAGTCAATAGACAAATGCTCAATGAGGGTACCTTGAACTTGAAGGCGATAGATAGTTCAAGATAGACTATTCTTAATTTGTAATCTTTTTAAATCACAAATAAATACGTTTATTAAAATTTTATATTACGAAATGCGTAACAAGGGGTAGCTTAACGTTTCATTCCGGGAAATAAATTGTTACTCATCTCATTTTACATCGGAATTAATGACATTTTCTCTCGGTTTAAAGAACGAAATAAATATTTTCTTCGCACCAAATTGTCTCGTCTTTACACCAACATCATTGGTGTAAGGAACACCACCGGTACCATCGAGGGTTTCAACGGTGTCTTCGTCCTGAGTTGTGGTGTCTCCAGTGGTTTGTCCAGTGGTGTCTCCAGTGGCGTGTCCAGTGGTGTCTCCAGTGGTGTCTTCAGTGGTGTCTCCAGTGGTGTCTCCTCCTGTAAAAGATATAATTGAATCAAAAATTGAATTGGAATTTGAAATCTGCTTTAAATAATGATTGTGATGCCATCCGATTCGGATGAATATCTAGTAAATTCTAGTCGCACAACAAACAATGTCATCTACCTATAAACGCTTACACTATCAATATTGATAATGATTTATTTTTTACAATAACGGTCACCAGATTGAAATGTCAACGAGTAGAGAAAATACCACCAAGTTAATCCTATTTCCGTAGCACATTTAGCTTAGTTTAAAAATGGTAGGAATACTGATGTGTTTTATTTGAATTTTTTTTAGTTATAAATGAAAACATATAAATATTTTTACATTCATAATATTGTATTTGGTCGACTGGATTTATATTTATAGTTGAATATTCTTTCACATGTTAATCAAAGTAGCCAGTTAAATACCGTCAGTTCCGATGGTACGTACAAGAAGCTGAGAGAACATTGCGGATTTACTAACAAAAAATAGGACACATCCTATTTATTTACTTACGGCACAATACTCAAATAACCAGCACACAACACTGACACTTAGTGAATAAAATCTAAAAGGAAATACATAACTATACAGCATACAGGGTGTAGCAGAGCTAGTCCGCAATACTTTACGGGTAGAGTCCTGCTTACAATATTAGTCGAAAATGCGCAAGCAACCATGACTTTTACGGAGATATGCGACATCAAAGTTTATGCAAACTTTTGCAAACTTATGCAAAAAGCAAAAATGCTTTTTTTTAGCATTTCCGACTTATTTTTTGTAAAACGTTGGACTTTCATTACAGTAACTTATATCGAATATGAAAAATTCATCCCCTTTAATATAAACCAAATAAAATAATAAAAACATTTCAAATCCAATTGGAATTTGTGCAGGGTTTTTATCATTTTATTTAACTTGTATTAAAACGAATATATTTTTCGTAATCGATATGAGTTACTCTAATGATAGTTAAACGTTTTATGAAAAATAAGTTAGAAATGTCCTTAAAAATTGATATCAGGTCATGGCTACTGAAAATATTTTAAACTAGGTCTGTTACACTCTGTATAAAATAAGAGAGTAAAGTCTTGTACACTTTAATTAACAATGTATGACCGCACACATAAAATTATGGCCACGAAGAATCATCTCTATCTACCGTTTAAGAGAGAGAATCTATTACTTCATGACAACTGTATAAATACTGTATAATGTTATCTAAAAGTTATACAGTTTTTTAATTCGAAAAATTATGTCCTACAGAAATACCAAGTGAATCTATGTTTATTTTATAGAATAAATCTATAAATTTAGAAAAGATCTATAAATACTTGAATTGTTCTGTGTAAATCCTATCAACATAATCCATTGGTTTTCATGTTCACTTCATTATTCCAAAGAATTTATTTGCTTCGAGTAATAAGACGTAAATCATTTTCGATATTGCATCATTCAGTTTGAATAATTTTTTAATAAACGTACGGAAATAAAGTTTAATAAAAAAATCTAACAAAAATTGGAAAAAAATTAAAATTTTGATAATATAGTTAGGTATAGTAAGAGTAGTTAAATAAAGAATAGTAAAATAATAATTTTAATAAAATTAAAATAAAGACAACGTAAACATAAAACTTACCATTCTGAGCTGCGGTCCACCCAAAGAGTGAAACGAAGAGGAAGACCCAAATTCCTTTATAGGGCGACATGTTTCGTGATTTCTAAGTACCGAAGTGCACTGCTGGTGTCCAAGGATGGGGACTTTATACCTTCTTCCACGTAGTCCTACCGGGGCAGTTTCACAATCCAAGATCTTCTTTCACAACACCGCCTCCGTGGGGAGGCGCTTGTACCTGGCACCACCTAATTACAATTATGTTTCTATTTCCAACCCCACCTAAGGGAAGTTGTTCACTCTTTCAGGGGAGAGACTAATCTATATATTTATTTCACATTATTTACCAATTTTTGTATACATCGGTGAAACTGAATTTGCGAGTATTTGATAATTCTAATTGGTAAACAAAATTGGTAAAGAATTAGCTATGAACATGACTGATATACATGTTGTGAAAAAGTACGTTTTCATTGTTTTTTTAGTTTTTGAAAGAGTATAATATGTGAGTTTATAATATAATTAGAAAAGGTAAAAAGTATTGTATAATTGAGTTGCAATGTGAGAGAAACATGGTATCATTCTGCAGAAATTGAATATCACATGGGAAAAGCTCGTGCGACCTTTATCCGCACGACAAAGGTGTTCTGCAGTCATGACCGCAACCTTGGTTCACAATACTATTATTATATTACTACGTACTCTCAATACTATTATGAGTAGATGGACACTTTCCAAAAAATTAATGAAACTTCTTGAAATATTCTAGATCTACAGAAGAATACTCGAAACAAGCTGTATGGACAGAATTACGACTGAAGGTATTATGGTTCGGATGAATAAAGAAAATGAAATAATTATAACACTAAAATCCGACAACTTCAATATCTCGGACATATGATGAGACATCCAGAGAGTACGAGATCTTGCACCTCACAATGCAGGGAAAGATTGTCGGGAATCGGTGCCCTGGAAGAAGGAGAAAATCATAACCTAAAAACCTGAGAGTGGTTGGGCCAGTCTGCTGTAGAGCTATTTCGGCCGAAGTAAATAAAGTGATAGCCAACATGACACACAAACATGACATGACAGCCAAAATCGTTTGAACGGAGAGAGCGCAAGAACAAGAAGAGTGCTGAGGTCCATATCACAATTCAGGCCATTTCAATTCGTCGGCACAGCAGAACAAAACCTTATAAAAATGGTCAAGTTTTCAGGAAAGGTGAAAACATATTTTTTACAAGATTAAGGGTTGATTTTAAGCTGTCTAATAGAAATAAGAACACAAATTTATAACAGATATATAAATAAAACAAATTCGATGAATTAATTAGAAAGATATACAGAAAAAATTATCTAAGAAAAAAAAAATTGGTAAGATGAGAACCTAGAACTTTTCATTTCAGGGGAACAGCGACATATTTTCCAGCAGTAACTATCTATGACATTATTATGATTACTTTATTATGATTAACAGATGTATAAATAAAACAAATTGAATTTTCGAAGCAAGAAAACACTTTGTGGCTTGACATTATATTAAATTTAAAATAAAATTAAATACATTAATTAAACCACCTATTACTATATATTCATTAACTAGTTTCAGTTGGTCTCAACCTTCATCAGGACAAGTATAATATAGACTAATACACAATATAATACAGTACAGACATTTACAATAGTGAAGGAAAATCAGAGAGGGACAAAATGTCAACGTGGGGAATGTCAATGTGGGGAAGAGGACAAGGGAGGGTTGAGCGAAAAGAGAGAGAACAACTTCAAAATCGAACTATTAGATAAATTTATTTATTTATTTATTATTTAACTATTATTATTAATAGCTATATAATTTATAACGCTTCCAGATTGTTAAGTCGCAAATTTTTTCCGTTTTCATGTAAAATTTGTGGCCCTGTACTATTATCAAATGTGTAATCAAAATTAATTCGATGTTCGGCTAATTCAGAAAACCCTATATTTGTTAAGCACTTAATGTGTTCTTTTATAGTAATATTTACGTTTCTCGATGTTTTTCAAACATAGAAAGCTGGACAACCATAGCAGCTGAGTTTATAAATACCAAAATGGTTTAATTAATATATTTTGGGGGAAATTTTATATTATATATTATAAATAAAATTATAAAAAGAATTCTACGCCATTGGGGTGTTAAATTATTACTATTGATAATTGGAGGAGGATAAGGAGGAGGTTATAAATAAATCTATTTGTCTAAATTTGAGTTTTTTTAAAAAGAATTCTGTCAGTGAAACTGGGGTCATATCCATTGTCGGAAGCTATCGTTTTAATTGTGTAAAATTCAATAGAAATGTTTGTATCGCATAGTGGGATAGATATTAATACTAATGGGATAGGCATTAATAGTACAAGGCGAGTTAGAGGGTCGCCGAGGGACGTACTGAATGTGAGTTACTGTGTGAACTGTATTGACTGTGAAAGGAATGTTTTTAGTTGACGCTCTGTGCCTATCCAAATACAAAAAGTATCATCTACATAGCGTTTCCATATTATGACATTTTTTAACAGAGAGGATTTACAATTAAAAATGTTGTTTTTGAGTACTTTTAAATGTCGGTTCCTGAAGAATAAGTTGTAATAAAATAATAAATACAATACAATATATGCCTAAGTTTTAAGGAAATTTTGAGTGCAGAATTTTTTTCCTACTTAATAATTAATTCTCTTTTTCTCTTGTCCACTCTTCTTGTATTATTTTTAACATGCCTGTGTTTTTCTGCTAATAATTAAGTTTCTTTTTCTTTTGTTTAAATTTTTTATTCTTTCTTGGTATATAATTCTTAACATGCCTATGTTTAATGTTTAATTCGTAAGATATATATCATTACTAACATATTTCTAAATGTGGAGACCTGTAATTGGCCATCTATATTATATCAATGTTTTCTATGCTTCATTGTTGCGCTGTTGGTCTTCCATGAATATTAAAATAAAATAACGTAAAATAAAAATGTCGGTTCCTGAAGAATAAGTGTATTTATTTATAAAAAATATTAAAAAATTGAAAAACAAATTAAAATATTAAAAAAGAATAAAAATAAAAGAAAAAATTATACTATAAAGAAGTTACAGACGTTACACGAAGTTATGACGGACGGACAGACAACGAAATTATTATTATCGGGATTGTATAAGACCACTTGTATAAAACACTTGTGCATGACCACTTTTGTGGTCCTGTACAAGTGTTTTATACAAGTGGTCTTATACAAGTGCTTTATTTATATATAAATCAATCATGTCATTCCACAAAGTTAATGCCAATTCAATAAATAATGTTTAATTCAAAAGAATTCTTGATTATGTATTTTGAGGAAAACACATTAACATTGTTAAATACCTACATTTGTCACAAATGAAGCTTATTTAAAGTTTGGGGAATTACAAGAGACCACCTGCCTTATAAGGCTCTTAGTTTTATGAATTTTGAAAAATCCGTATAACCCGGCTGTTTTTGGATTTTATTGAGGAATTTAAATTTATCATACGATGAATCTGTTGGGGATTTTGACTCATGTAAAGCATTATTAACGGGATCAGATTTTATAATTCTAAAATCTTAAGTTTAGAATTATAATCCGATCTACACGTAATTATAACTGCATTGCCTTTATCTGACTTTATTAACACTAATTGATTACCAGTTAACTTATTTTGTATATATTTACCATGTAGAGTGTCCGCATTAAATGTTGGAATTGCTTTTGAAATTACGTTTTTTAATCGCTTCAGCACTGGAATGTTCTTGGAGCCATATGCAATGCTGTTTCAATATCCACTGTAATATTTTCAATAGCACTATTATATTTGTTTTTGGCGTAGTGGAGGTTATATTTTAAACCCTTTGACAAAGGGTTTAAGTTTCTTAAGGGTAAAATTGAATTGATTAGAGATTTTTTACGCGGTCGTAAAATTTTATCACTAGTTAATTTTATCATAATTTTATCAATAGTTTACGAATATACAGTAATGAGTGGTTTAATATTAAGTATTAAATTTTATTTTAACTAACTAAGTAAGGTCAGATAGAGCCAGAGTAGTAGGGAACAGCGACAATTCGCCACAAACAAATTTAAACATTTTCCATCTTTTACTCCGCTTTCAAAGTTTTGGGTTCGTAACGAAAATATTATTTGTGTTACAAAATGGACCATTTATTTTGAATAAATCTGCATCCTCAAAAACAAATTGGTGATTGCGTTATTGAGGTATTAAATGTTTCAGAACCAAAGCCAAATAATACGAAAAGCAGTACAATCGGTTCACTTAAAAAACGGTTCCAATAAAACTGTTCACATTGCTGGGTCATTCAGTTCTCTCCTGAGCTAACAACAGCAATGGCTCCCAACCAGTTATCCGAGGCCCACCAGCATGATGATGAAGATTCTATTCTGCTTATTATAACGGCTGAATCCAAGATCGTGGTCCTCTATCCTTCTGAGAGTGAGTGTCCCTGTTCAGCGTCCTGATTTCAAAATAAAACAGAATTGACGCGCAAGTATTGAAGTAGTAGTTACACTTTAAATTTCATCAAACATTTTGACATTTGAGAGGCTTCATCTAAGGACAAAGTGTAAATTAAGTTGAAGAGAATTTTATTTATATATAATACTAAATATTCACGCGAATTATAGACAAAAGAGACATAATGAATACTGAATGTAGGAAGTCGTTATATTTTTGTTGCTAAATTTTTTCTTGTTTGTGGTTTGCACTTTATCCTTAGATATACTGACTGATATTTCAAAATGTGTGGTGAAATTTCCGAAACGTTAAGGTGTAATATTTTTTAAATAGTTTTATTTTGAAATCGGGGCACACAACTATATATTTGCTCTCAAAATTATTGGTTACGCTTGCCTTGTTCTTGAATTAAACCATTATTATTGTTAAAAATCTTTATCGTAATAATACTTAAGTATTTTTTTAATTCTAATAAATTGAAAGAAGTACTAGGCATTAAAAAGATATTACACTCACAAGATTCAAACATTCCACCATGCATTTGGATATTCCAATCACTTCATCTAAGGTTGAGGCGCAAACCAAAGACAAAAGAAAAATTGTGAAATATGATCTAAGCCACCAAATCTTATTTAACCGAACCCAAATATCCTAATCTAACCCAAAAATGCATGGCTTGTGTGAAAATTTGTCAGGTTTCCATATTCGCTTATTTAATCCTAATAGTATTTAGATATCGAAGGTAGAAAGTCAAAAGGGCGTTGGAGTTTTGGCGAACTTTACAGTAGAGCAAAATAATGTTTTGTTAATCTGATTTTGTCACTATTTCTTTTATTATTGAACGATTTTCATATGTGTTTTGAATTAACAAATATGGCAATCATTTAATAATAAAAGAATTTTTAATAATAAAAAATTTTTAGTCAATTTGATTTCGTTTTTGAAATTGGGACACTCAACTATACCCAGAAAAATTGGAGTTCTCACCGTATTCTCCAATTTAGCATCTCAATGTAATGAATATTAATAGTTTGTAATTTAATGCATTTTGCCTATCTAAATTTTCTAAATAATAATAAATTTTTGTACATATGTGTTTTGAATTAACAAATATGGCAATCATTTAATAATAAAAGATTTTTTTAATAATAAAAAATTATTAGTCAATTTGATTTCGTTTTTGGAATTGGGACACTCAACTATACCCAGAAAAATTGGAGTTCTCACCGTATTCTCCAATTTAGCATCTCACTGTAATGAATATTAATAGTTTGTAATTTAATGCATTTTGCCTATCTAAATTTTCTAAATAATAATAATTTTTTGTACATATTTGTGGTTTTGGGTAACGTTTGTAAAAAAAAATCAGTAATTTTCACCAATACGCACTTTATTATATATTCAGAATCATCAAATATTATTTGAATTTATTTTGGGTTATTTTACCATGGAAAAGCCGTGCCGTGACATCAGCCTTGTGGCTCAGATTCCACGATTGCCACGGCAGAATAACCCGGAAGAAATTGTATTTTTCCCTTTTTATGTCCCATATTCTCACAATCTTATTCTGATGCGCTGAAATTTATAGGATCGCGTGTTTTCCTAATGTTCAGTAATTCAGCATAAAGTGAGGAGACCTCTACGATTTATTGCGCACACATATTTTTAAGCTTAAATTTTTTTGTAGATGGCGATGAAACAAAATTTCCAATAAATAAATTATATTAATACTATTCTGAATGAAAATATTATGATACCAAATGTAATTGTAATGAGTGTCTCTCAGGCAGATAGCTATTTGCAGATTGATATCATTGTCGCGTGAGCCTCGGCAGCGACTTCGGTCGTTATCTTGACTCTGCGTGCGGCTCTCCACATGGCCCAATTTTGATTAACTTTGAAGCGCTTGGCTCACTAAACAAAGCGTAGAGCTAATTGCTCTATCGTCTACGCCAACATCTACTTTCTAAAGCCGGCCCCAAGATACGCCGCAAAATTTGCCTTAAAAGAGGACTCGTTCTTTTGATTCCTCACATGTCCCAAATGCTTATTTTAATACTCGATTCATAAGTGTGCTTTCTTCAATATGAACCGGAAAGTTTGTTAGTACAAAGCAAAAACAACGAACGGTACGTTCTAACGTTGCAATTTTGTATTTAAGCTGATTATTCCGTCTGGAATTTCTAAAATAGCTTTGTAAACACCACTTTTTTATTAAAATAAATTCAACATGTTTCGAAGCCAATGGCTTCTTCGTCAGAATAACAAAAATAAAATTTAAAAATCGAAGTATAGATAATCAAAATATTAAAAAAAGTATATATGGAAAATGAATAATATAAAGTTATGTTAAGTATTTTTCATGTCAAGTAGGTACTTTATATTATTCATTTTTCATATATATTTTTTTAAATATTTTGATTACCTTTACTTCGATTTTTAAATGTTATTTTTGTTATCCTGACGAAGAAGCCATTGGCTTCGAAACATGTTGAATTTATTTCAATAAAAATGTGGTGTTTACAAAGTTATTTTATATAAATTACAAAATAAATTGTTAGAAAATTTATTTCCAAATATTATTTTGTGTCGACTCTTTGAAATATTAATTATTTTAATTTTTTTCATTAAATTCAGCGAATATTCAAGAATTCAAGGGTACAAAATCGGGCAAAGCGAAAAAAAATTATTTATTTTTATTTTAGTTTGTTCTTTTCAGCGTACAACTAGCTCCCTTTTTTTCTTACTGATTTCATACTCGAGAAATCACCGTCATTTTAATCGAAAGATCGACGCAATAAATAAATTTATTGCGTCGATCTTTCACCGCAACATTTCGTTCCACACGTAATAATAATAAACATTATAAGAATCAAAGCGAGTCTAATTTTTAATGTTTTCAATCACTTTATATGTTCATTTATACAGAAAAAGAATTGCTGGGCTTTTAAAATCGCAACTCGCGCGAATGTCGTCAGAAGCCGAATAAACTTGTGCAGTTTCAACTCGATTGTGCACTGCGCACATAAAACAGATGTTACGTATCCGCTGATAGCACGAATGCCTCAACCCTTCAATAAACCACGACTCTCCGATAGCGAACAAAACATTTTTCCAATGAACCTCCCAAATATGCGTCAATATAAAATATAACAATATAACCCCGGCAAGTGCGAGACTATCAACTTTCCAAAAAAAAGCTTCGAGTTAAAATTGTCACATTTTTGGACACAGTTATACCTACTACGTACAAAATTTTTGTGATGCGTTTGCATTTGATACATTTTTCTTTAAATAATTAGAATGTACCTTTTAAAATTTTGTCATAAGAAATATGAAATCAATAATAATAATTCGTCGTTGATATGCAAAAGTATAACTTTTAATGCTTACAGCGCTATTTGAATTACGAGAACACTTTAAAAAACTGCATTATCTCAGAAATCAGCACCGTTTTGGAAAGGCCGGGCCAGAGCCAAATATTTAGCAAATTTTAGGTCCGGCTCCAAAGCCCTGATTCCATCCATCCTCAGCGTCACAACCCTCGGTGGGTCCTAGCTGCCTCCGAGAAAAGAAAAAGCCCTGATTGTGATATATAAAAACTATTAAAAATTTCACCCATTTGTTAACTAAGAAAGGGTAAGTACTGTTACTTGTAGATAATTTATTTAAATATTTTTTTAATTATTAAATTGGTGTATTTTATTTAATTTAACCCGAACGAAGGAAAATTCGGTTTCGGTTGAAAATCTAGTTTAGGTCGGTCTCTAACAAATATTAAAAGCGTCACAATGAAATATAACGTAATAGAGGGTGGTCTTGAGTCATAGTATGTGAAATATAAAAAAATCATATAAAATATTTTTTTATTGCCGATCTCATAATTGAGTCGTTGATATCGATAGCGGTTTATGATACAAAATAATTTGTTTTAATTTTATATTTTCTTCAGATACGTAGTATCAATAGGTACGTTTTGTAAAGTGGGCAACATTTGTATGAAGCGACGCAAAAAAATATTAACTTTTTACTAAATAATGAATAAAATATTAATAATTTACTAAATCTACCGAGACCATAACTTTAGCACTCGTTTTTGTAAAATCAAAATTATTTAGCCCATACCCCGATAGCCCACTATTCAATTCATGGTTGATTTAGATGTATGTTTGAAATCCTTCATTAAACCAGACAAATTAAACGTAAATTGACATTTTTTTAATGTTCATTCAAGTACCTTTTCACTTTAGTATCTGTTTTTATTCAAACAATTTACATAAAATTTTAAATTAATAATTAAAAAAACAGGTTAGAACTTACAGTATTTTTTATTAATATTTAACTCTACAAAATGGGTATACTAAAAATATTCTTAAATATTTGGTTTTTAATTAAATAAATCTTCATTTATAACTACTATTTATTTGTTCTGATGTAAAGCTACATCTTTGCCTATTCTTAAATGCAACCAACGGTTATCCGAATCTTATGGTGGTTATCATATTGTATAAAGGGGGTATAGCTAGATGGTACCATAATAAGAAAAATTGTGACATAGCAAATGTGCTGAGGTTATTTTTAAGCCACTAATTAAGCTCCATGCGCATCACACAACTCCAGACTATTTGGTTCAAAACTGTCGTTTCCTTATTTATTGTATAATAAATGGTGTTGAGTTTATCTATCTACTAAGACTATCTATCTGCCAGGGGCATTCAAGCTGCTGAAAATCTGTATTTCAAAATAAAATTCATTAAATATATACATGTATGTACCTATATCAAATAAACTGACTTTAGTATTTAATTTAACAATCTTAAAAGAACAGTATATTTACGGGCCAAAGCGGGCTATTTCATGTATTTTCCTCGCTGACTAGTAGTGGTGGAGTAGTAATAACTATTATTTCAAATAATGTATAACAAATGGGTTACCAACTGTAATAATATATGGCCAAATTAAGCGCTAGTGAACCTTAGACACCCCTCTTCCCTTATATTGAACCTTTTATTGATTGCGAAGTACACGCTCAGAATTAAAAAGTGCTGGAACGAATGAAACCAATTGGCAGATGATGGTTTGTTTCAAAATTTTAAATTGAATTGATTGTAAGTATTTACATCCTCAGTGTATTTGTGAGGGCTTGGATAACAATCATACCTTAACACGCTCCTATTTATAGAATAGTCTAGCTCAGCTACGATCAAGATCAACATTGACAGCGAGCAGCTCTGATCAGGACTATTAGGTTGATGCATTATCCGCCATTTTTTAAAAATTATACTGTAACATAACCAATTACGAAAACGATCTCAAAAAATATTTTATTATTTAATCAGTCACCATCGAAGTCACCATCAACGTCAATGTCTGCTTTCCATCTGCTTAGAAGACGGTAGATTCCGCGGACGAAGGGTTTCCAGTGTCCAGTCCAACTTTCGTCCTCTCCCACAGCCTGGTTATCAAGATCCGAAAATCGACCCTTTCTTGACTTGTCTTCTAAGCTGGTGTGATCAGCTTTGAAGCGACCAAACTACCCTCAGGACGCCCTTTCACTAATGGTTTCTTCTCCTCCAAAAATAGGTTGATATTGTTAAATTTGGCGTATGTATGTATAGTTTTTGATGAGTATTTTAATTTCCTTACCTTATTAAAGGTTTTTATTATAATAAATGTCAATTAAATGTCATATTTAAAAAATGTATGTAAAATATATGTGTATGTAGGGGGTACATTATATCGGGTATATCGCGTCAGTTGGTCCTGAGAATTCCGACGTTTCGAGCAGATCGCACTACTCATATTCCGGAGACTAAATACCCAGCCATACACCTGGCTCAACATAATGGTTTTGGACCCCCCCCCCCTCCACCGAATACAAGTCACGAGTACTGCCAGCTAGAAATGTCGGTAGCACAACGGTCCTTCTAAATACCAACTGACGTGGGATACCCGAGATAATTTACCTTCTATTCTTCTATATATTCAACCTGTGAGAATCTAAAATTCAACAGCAATAGGCATCAACCTAATAAATCCAGGTTTATGAAACGGAGCTGATTGAAACTACTAACTACATTTACCAGCCACTAAAATCTATTTAAAATCGACGTTGGATAACGGCACAGTTGGTGCGGTGTGTTGTGTGAGCTAGCACTTGGAGAAGTGCTGCGCCTCGGCCACGCACTTGCCGCACACCTTGTCCAGCTGCGTGGCGGGCAGCTGCAGCGCGGCCAGCTGCGCGCCCACCTTCATGGTCAGCGCGCCCAGCTTGCTGTCGATGTACACGGAGCCGTCGGACTCCACAATTCTGCAAAATATAGCATTTACAAGACCCGAATACTTAACACAATATTACAAAAAATGGCAAATGTACAAAGTATATATACAAAGAATATTGCTTCAGACTCTAATAAAAAAAATGAAAGTCTCATATACAGCGATATACTGTTTCATGGGAAAAGCAAATTTTCAAACCACGGATGACGGAGGATTTTTTATGACGTAGTCGTTATTTAAATTCAAAATAACGTAAATAAAAGCGTATCAATATAACATATCATACAACTTCCCAAAAATTGTATGATATGTTGGCGATCTTCGGTGGAATCGGTGACGA
Organism: Agrypnia vestita; assembly: GCA_016648135.1. Lineage (NCBI taxonomy): Eukaryota > Metazoa > Arthropoda > Insecta > Trichoptera > Phryganeidae > Agrypnia > Agrypnia vestita. The sequence goes on along the minus strand of JADDOH010023084.1, from coordinate 14,484 downwards.
CTTATGACACTCAAGGTAGGTCGTCTTCCCACATCATTCACATATACTAATAATAAAAATAATCATAAGGTAAAAGAAGACAAAATAAAATATTGAATTCAAAAAATACTCATAGTCGCCAGAGAGTAATTTTGAAAAATTAATTTGACGCCTAATTGTGCAATTTTGCAATGCGACGGTTTGTGCGCTAGTCTTGGCCGTTTTCGTTTCAGTCCTTTCAAACAGTCCAACAATGTGACGAAATAGGCTCCTGGTAATGCTTTTCCTTCCTCCAAATAGTCGACCAGGACGATTTCTCGGGAGTCACAAAAGCAGCGGCCATCAACGGTCCTTGCATTCTTCATCATCTTTGCACATTCGCCAATCGTTTGATTGGTGAATGTGTATTACAACTGTGGCATCGACTCGGTGATCAAAAAGTCAGTTAACAATCTTTTTTCTCATGTTATTAGATTTTCAACAATCAGTTAAGTCAGACAGCAATATTTTATTGTATGTTTATGACTAATATTCCCTTCTATTTACCTACTAATTTACACTAATTTGTTCTAGAACCACTTGATGATTTTCACTACAAAACACCCGAAAATGGCATTTCCGACTTTATCGCCTCAAAAACGCCGTTATTTTACGGAGATGAGATCTGCTAGCAGCACAATTGTTGTACAGACTCTGATGAAGATCATTTCGCAGATTAAAAGATGATTTAATTTTTTATATTTATCAATAAATTTTACATACATGCGGATAATTAATTAGGCAACCAATCAATCACGTGTGTGCAAACCCGCATCTAAAATTAATTAACTAGCAAATTAATTAATTAGCCAGGCAACCGGTACTGCACACGTGTGACAACTGCGCCTAAAATTAATCATTGATCTTGTGATTGCGACTATGATTGCGCCTAATATTAATTAACTAGGCAACCGTCAGAGCACAAAAACGCCTACCTGCCTTACCTATGCAATCAACGTAACACCACAGCGCCCAAAATAAAATAGCTAAGCAACCGGTACAGCACGTTGGCGCCTATCTAACTAATCTAAGCAAACTACATAACACCACTGCGCCTGAAATTAAATAGCTAGGCAATCAGTATAGCACTTTGGCGCCTACCTAGCTTACCTAAGCTAACTACGTAACACCACTGCGCCCGAAATTAAATACCTAGGCAACTAGTATAGCACGTTGGCACCTATCTAACTTACCTAAGCAAACTACATAACATCACTGCGCCTGAAATGAAATAGCTAGGCAATCAGTATAGCATGTTGGCGCCTACGTAACTTACCTAAGCTAACTACGTAACACCCCCGCGCCCGAAATTAAATATCGAGGCAACCAGTACACCACAAATGCGCCTATCTGGCTCACCTAGGCAATCGTCATAACACTACTGCGCCTAAAATTAATTCGCTAGGCAACAAGTATAGCGAACGACAATTTAAAACAAATTCGACTACGCAAAATGAAGGGTATAAACGCAGGGGGTAGCAATATCCCACTGAGGTGTTTCTGAGGTAAATACAAAAACCCTGTCACTGCTCAAGGAAATTTCTCTGAAATCTTTGAAACCTGCATCTTATTTAAAATAAGTTTTTAAAAAACAATAACCATCTCAGCTCCTTTTATATATAAATAAAAAAATTACTTTTAAACTGTAGCCTAGTAATCCATTGGTCGTTGGTTCTAGGTTAGTCCTATTTTCATAGCACAAGCGTTTAGCTGAATTTGTAAATAGTAAGAATATTGATAATCCTCGGTAATAACATTTAAAATATTTTTTTGATATTGCTGCTGTTAATTTTAGACCCCTCGAAAACAGGCTTCTTCCGATACAAGGGACGTGATTTGTGTTATTCGAGACTGCCATGTATTAACTGCTGCGAAATACACTCACTTGAAGTCGTAGAACTTCTCCCCTTCTGGGTACTGATAGAATGGCTTCCACTGCACCTCCTCGTCGTTCACGGTCACCGCCAGCTCGCCGCCGGACGAGGAGATGTCCGCGTAGTTGCCTGCAATAGTTAAAACATTACAATAGTGTAGGGTTGTTGACCATGCATGTATTAAGTATTGTCTTGCAAGTCAATACTTAACATCAACTCACACTCATCACATCAGCCCTGATGATAGACCCTGCAAAGCGATCCGAAACATCGGCCAGAGAGTTCAGATATACAGACAGACGGAAGAACACAGAGAATATTCTGAACGGCCGTGAAAATCTGAGAACATCATTACAATGGTGTAGAATTGTCGACCATCTATCAAATGCACCAAAAACTTGTTTTCTGATTTTAATATGTATCATAATATTGTTTTTTTCCAAAATATAATATGTCTGTGTTAAAGTTATGCTTCAAAGCACTAACCGCATGCGCCTGATGTATGTATGTATACTCATGTTTATGTATGTATGAAATACAGAATCAAATAAATAAAATAATTCAAATAAAAAATGAACGCGGCAAAAGGAAGTGACCTCCGGTGTAGAGCCTCAGCAGCATTCCCTGGGCGGAGGGCAGCAGGAACAGGGCGAAGTGCGGGCTCTTGGTGCAGTCCCCCAGCAGCAGCAGGCTGCAGTTGTCGCTGCGCAGCGGCAGCTCCTCGCCCTTCAGGGTCCAGATCGTCTCCCTGCTGATGCGGCATTCTCCTGGGAGACATTACATCCATTTGCTTAGTATTTTATTTTTATTTTATTTTATTCCGGTAACATACATTACATATAAACTAATATATCTAAAAAATGTTCATTTAGTATGACCAGTGAAGTTTTCTCGAAGCTGGTAAAACCAAGAAAAAAATAATCAACCTATAAATAACAAAATGTATAAATATTAACCTCATGAAAAAAAAGTAAGACAATTGTATAAAAAATTATAAAAAAATCAATAAATTATTAAAATGAAAAAAGAAAGTACATTGAAGATGTACAAATTGAAATGAAGTAAAAAAAGAAGTATTATAAATTAAGTGCTAATAACATAATGTAAAATAACAATAGAGCAAAAAAATAAAAAAGGGCAATGAAAATGAAATACGAACAATATGAAAAATAGTAATATAAAGATTATAACAAAAAAACTAAAATGATAAATATATGATGAATGTTAAATTACGATAATGCATTAAAAAAGTAATAAATTTATTTTAACAATTATTCTGACGAGTAAAGATCGGAATTTAACTATTCACCCAGCCAGGAGAAGAGGGGGGCAGATAGCTTTTTTACTGACACAGATTATTTCATGAAGATATTATTGATATTGTCAGCTGCACGTGCACAAGTACCCAATTGTATAAAACAGGTTTTAATTTTTTTATGTGCTCACTGAACTATATTTTTTCATAAACGTAAACATAAATATTTATTAATTGTGTACTTTTATTAATTAAAAATTTTATATTAACCACTCGCAGTAACTTTACGTCTACCGAATTTGATACCACTGTATGTTCGTCGGGACGGAAGCATAATAATTATCCATTATTTATTTCGGCAAACGAGTTAACATATTTTTTTATTTTAATCCGAGGTTGAGCTGAAAAAATTGAGCGCAATACTCGTATCTCGATATTCAACTCTCGCTCCATCTACATTCAAATATCTTCCGTTGCAAGCTCGGCGATTTTTGAGACCTGTAACCGGATCATCTTTAAATACCTATCTGGTTTACTGACACCATCAACTTACATAAGATTCTAACTTTTCTCTAATTAATTAATTAATAAATTTTCATCAATTCGTTCAAATTCATTCGCGTTACGTAACAGATTAATAAAATTATTTGACAGCCGTCTGTGTATTTTTAATGAGAAAAATGAAAACAATAAACAGTGCGCGTATCAAATCCTCAACGCCAGTTTCATAATTTCTCCGCAAATTTTAATATTTAGAATCGTCACTATCAATTCCACAACCCCCGGTGGGTCTCGGGCTCCTCGAGAGTCTGTCTCTACTGATCTCGATCTTGCGCCAGTTCCGAATTCAATTCAACTCTGCCGAGACAATTATATGTTTGAAGACACCTTCCCGCAAGGTGAAGGGAATCCTGCGAAGTAGCTAGGCGAGAGCGGTACTCACGGATGACGCCGAGCTGTCCGAGCAGCTTCATCTCGCTGGCCGGGCCCAGCAGCCACTGCGTGGCCAGCGCGGCCAGCTTGGCCAGCCCGTCCTCGGGCCCCTGGGCCAGGCGCAGCTGCGCGGACTCGTTGACCGTGGCGGAGGCCGAGGCGGCCAGCGCGCGGGCCAGCAGCGCGCCCGCCTCCAGCGCCGCGCCGCCGTCCGGCCCGGCCAGCCTGCGCCAGGGCTCCAGCAGGGAGGACGCGCGGGCGGCGGCCTCCACGATGGGCCGGGGCACCTATACGCGAATATTATACTACATATGCCTTGGATTCAACTTACATCATTCAAAATATTGAAATATATGTAAACTTATTATTATAAAAAATGAACTTTTTCTTCAACAATTGCAATGTTACTTTGTGACAACATTATATATTAATAAGAAAAAATATAATATATTTTTTCTTATTATATATTATATACCTACTAATTACAAATTAACTCTTTCTTCGCTCATAACTTATTAAAAAAATATATTATAGGTATACTAAATAACAAGGATAAGGACAATATTTAAAAAACGGGGGCCTCCTAATTAACTTACGATGATTACAATTTTAATACGAGAATTAAGGAGCACTTAGCACAGGTGTTTAAATAACAGCAACTTTTTGAATTCTATAATTATCTGTCGGAAATAAACCTGATGTTATGAGGGTTTAGAAATTTAACACACAAATACCGTGGCTTAACAGTTAGAAATTAGAAATTTTAGAAATTAAATATACAAAAAATCAAATCCTTTTTGCAAATAATCTCTCTTTAAATTTGATTTCTCACTGGTTCCTTATAAGTTATCCCTACTCTTACTATCATCTCTCTCACCTCTTAAATTTACAGTTTTGTTTATGCATTTAGCTGCCATTTTAATTTTATACATTTATAATTTTATGCAAGATACAAGGATCATGCAGATGATACCATTGGCCCTTGTATCTTGCAGATGATACTATTGGCCTCGAGCATGTTGAGCAGAAAAATTTTCAGGATTGATACTACAACTCAAGTCTGGCGGTCGCTGGCTCTTAAATCTATATATTTTTTGGGAAAAAGGATTTTTTTATTTAATATTGTGTTGTGATAGTGTGTGTAGTATTGAGCATGAAATATTCCCCTATCCTATATAATATTGTGTTGTGATAGTGTGTGTAGTATTGAGCATGAAATATTCCCCTATCCTATATAATATTGTGTTGTGATAGTGTTTGTAGTATTGAGCATGAAATATTCCCCTATCCTATATAATATTGTGTTGTGTTAGTGTGTGTAGTATTGAGCATGAAATATTCCCCTATCCTATATAATATTGTGTTGTAATAGTGTGTGTAGTATTGAGCATGAAATATTCCCCTATCCTATATAATATTGTGTTGTGATAGTGTGTGTAGTATTGAGCATGAAATATTCCCCTATCCTATATAATATTGTGTTGTGATAGTGTGTGTAGTATTGAGCATGAAATATTCCCCTATCCTATATAATATTGTGTTGTGATAGTGTGTGTAGTATTGAGCATGAAATATTCCCCTATCCTATATAATATTGTGTTGTGATAGTGTGTGTAGTATTGAGCATGAAATATTCCCCTATCCTATATAATATTGTGTTGTGATAGTGTGTGTAGTATTGAGCATGAAATATTCCCCTATCCTATATAATATTGTGTTGTGATAGTGTGTGTAGTATTGAGCATGAAATATTCCCCTATCCTATATAATATTGTGTTGTGATAGTGTGTGTAGTATTGAGCATGAAATATTCCCCTATCCTATATAATATTGTGTTGTGATAGTGTGTGTAGTATTGAGCATGAAATATTCCCCTATCCTATATAATATTGTGTTGTGATAGTGTGTGTAGTATTGAGCATGAAATATTCCCCTATCCTTTGGATTTCTCAGATTATTATATTTAATTGTTATCCCAGCATAAAATAGACAAGACACACTTTTTCATTTTATCGACACTTTGAATGTACACATACAGTTGTGTGTGAAACTAACAAATTTCAACCAACTCTTAAAATATTATCAATATCTATTTTATATAATATTCATCACTTCAAAGTTGACGAAGGATACAATATTGTATAAAAGGGGACGAGACAAGATTGTTATGATACCGCTTATCAATGTTTCCTACACAAATATCATTCAGAAACTTTTCAAAATTATATAATTACACAAAAATTTTAAGACGACAAATTTGACGTTGCTTTCATCACAGCGTGTGCTTTTCTTTAAGACAACAATTAATATTATACAAATCAAATTAGATTACTCAAATAGAAAGGTATATAAGAAAAAATCTGCGTATCCAAAAATATTTGGTTCCAACCAGTATTGTTGTTCAAATTTAATAGATTTGTTTTTTTTTAATTGAATAGATTTTAACAACTATGTTTCTCGTTAAATAAATTACTAAAATTTCAACTGCATAAAATCGCATTTCTCGCCGTGGTGATTTAAAAATTATTACTGCACCGGCGTTTGGTATCGATGCTAAAACTATTGTAGAATGCCGATCTTTTGCAATGCACCACACTGGCTGAGTTGCCGGGCAATGAATTTTTGTGGTAAGAATTAGAAAATAAAACAAGGCTTCTCGAGTGAAGATTGTTTAAGATTTTCATAAATTAGGCACATAACTTACATTCTTGGCGGTCACCGCCAGCTTGTAGCCCGCCCTGTTCTCGTCCAGCAGCACCCCCAGCTGGCTGCCGCTGGGGCAGGCGCCCCCGGGGCCCCCCGCGCCGTACGCCGCGGCGATGCGCGCCTGCAGGGGGGCCGCCTTGGCCTCCGTCTCCAGGCAGACCTGGGGACACATTTTTATTCAATTCAACCTTTTTTGTCTTCGGGTCACATACACATGTTTGCTAAGTTACGCGGGCCGCAACATTATACTGATATGACGAAAAAAAAATCATATAGGTAAAAACATTCGATTCGAGATAAGGGCGCCGCCATTTGATTAATCGACAAATATATATTATTAACTATAGCAGAATGATAATAACCATCGGCGTACCAGCCAATACCAGCGTACCAACCAATACCAGCTCAAATATTAACAACAGCTTATTTCCCTATATGAAATTTATTTTCGTCTTACCCGTATACTCGAAATACAATAATGAAAAAATAAAACTCAAAACGTATATCCGAGCATTTATTTTTGGTTAGTGTCTTAACAAAAACGATAGATTAATAAACGCAAATGAAAACCACCACCTATATACAGACATAATGAGGTTCAAAATTGTAAAAGGAAAAAATGTCCAGAGTTTCACAGACCACATTGTGGTGGGAAAACGTAAAGACACAATGCAGTAAAAATACAAATAAAAAACAATACCAATTTATACAATACAAAAATTTGGATATACTCAAAATATCGTGTGTCATTTGAATGATTAAAAAAGTAGGAATAATATTTATAGATTTCAAAAAAGCATTCAACACACTGGAATACGAGATTTCACTGACAGTAATGGATGAATGTGAAAAACGAGGACCACTAAAAAAATGGCTAAAAAATTACATGACACACACAAAACCTACACTATGTAGTTGAAACTATCTATGGTTGAAATAATAAATTCGTTATTAACCATAGAAATTGCCGATTTTAAAATGACAGAAATGTGTCTTTTTGTTCACGAGTATTTCAAGATATTCGAAAAGATGCCAGATATTTTTAATCTCGTTCCTCATAATAAATGTGTTTCGGGCCGCACATAAAAGCTTGCCGCGGGTTGAGTATGGCTGCTCTAGACTCAGTATCTTGGAAGGAGATCGGATCTATGGATAAAGCCACTTAGTACTGGCTTGCTGGCCTTATATTAAAAGAAGTCGAGAATAACTAGATATTCTGAGAAAGAAACTAATATATAATATTCATCTGACTTTTTAAAAATAGAAATGCGTTCACGACATAGTGTCGTATTTTTATTTATTTTTTTAAAAAAGCTAAACGGTTGTTCTATGAAATAGATCCACCTAACTAGATGGTCCCTGGACGAGGCTCGAATCACTGACCACTAGATCACTAGGTGAATGTCTTAACGGCTAGACTAGCAACTTACTCACATAAAACCAATTATTATCGATATTTTTATATTCGAAACAATAATTCCGAAATAGGCTTATTTAATAAACGTCTAAAAGTATGTACGTTAAAACTTTCCTCGCCTGTGAAAGTCAATGTTCTAATAAATGCAAATACAAAAATACAGGCACGTTAATTTATGATTACGTTGTATATAGATTTAATGTTTATATTATGGTAGTTCGACTTGTTTACATTTTTGGTACATATTAAATAAAAACGGATATTTCATACGAACAGTATGGATGTGTTCAGACGTTCGTTTAAATTTTTGTTTTATTTGAATACCTAAACACGTTGTATATGTTCTTGCTTCTTAAAAAGAATTATTTTTGTCAAACGTCAAACACGGCACTTTCAAAATGATATTCTTAAGTTTTGACTCCAGATATTGTTGATATTTTTTTTTATTATTTATGAAGACAACGTCCAAAAATGGAAACATGGGGTCCATGGGTTAACTAATTTTAATTGTGAGGTTCCAAAATAGACCAAATTTACCTAGACAATAAAATCCAACTAGTTATTAAAATTATTATTGTATTTCTAACATTTAATCTGCCATCAGATCAATATTTATCAAATAGAACGAAAATACTCCCAGTTTATTTTTTTTTAAATCTTACCATTTTTTAAGATACCATTTTATTTTTTTCGTGTCATTATCATTTTAAAGATCATTTTCGGTCTGCATTTTGCTGAAATCAGCATTAAATTAAGAAATTTACTTATTTATTCATTTTATTTCAAAAGATCAGCTGCATTGTTACAGCGTGGTCTTCGTATACCATTCTATGATTAATTTATATGTAGGAAGTACCGTTACCTTCCACTCCTCGGCTCCGGGGCTGTCCACGCCCACGTACTTGGCCACGGCCTTGGCGCGGTTGTCCCCCAGCTCCAGCAGGCAGGTCACGTTCATCCTGGACAGCTCCGCGCCGTCGCTCTCCCGCCTGCAACAACACCACGCAACCGCTTTCTTTGTGATCTTGAGGCTGGCCACCCACAACTGGGACAGCATGAATAGGCAGAAGAACATACGCTCCATCTCTTTCTTCTATTAACCACTAGACATTGGGTACTAGTCAGGTGTCCATTTGCACAGGATTGTGCAATAAACAGTGTATTATTCAAAACCATCCTAATTTCTTTTATTGGATTTGTATTTCCAAATTAGGAACACACTACACTTTGTATTTTGGGTAACCAAATGCAATACGACCTATCTTAATGTTTCCCGTACAATGCTAAAAATGAAACGCGCGTTTCGGTACTAAAAAATACATTACGACTTTTTCGATAAATATGAATATTTTTTAAAAAATCTAATATTGATCATTAAATAATAATTAATATACATATAAGTGAATATATTCATTAATTATTGTGTATAAGTGCTAAAAGTGAGAAAAAAATTGCTCATCACGAACAATAGCACAAAGACGCACAAGACACATAGTGCTAACTCTCATACTAGAAGTGCGAGTTTCTCAAAATCGGCTCCATATATCAAAAATATATATCAATGATACTTCAACGTTTTATAGAAAATAAATATATCGAAAAAAAATTGCAAACTATTCTCAACTGTTGACATTTCACCCAAAATGTGAAGAATATATTCTCTATTCAAAATTAAACGTACAAAAATCTCCCGAAGTCTTTGCTACTATCTATAAGCCACCTGCACAATAACAATCTTTTAACATCTTACATCATTACATTTCTCGTAATATGATTATCGAAAGACGAAATTATTATGATAACATATGTACATACGAGTATTGTTATATATACAAATATGTACTTGTTAGTAAGAAAATTGAAATTATAATTCATGAAACTCTAGTAAATTGCTTTAAATGACTGATTAATGAACGTCAATGAACGGATAGTAAATAATATATACATGACTTTTTATTTTTTTAGTCTTTCTGGGTAGGCGGATAGGAATATATTTGTATTTCTGTTTCTTTTCTTACTAAAAGATATCACGATATTGAAAAAAACAAAAAGAAAAGGGAGAGCTACTTGAGGAAATACATTATCGGATACCATTGATAAATCGGCGTCAACTTTGTAGAGTTTTATGATAATCTTCGTTAAGGATAATTTCTAAATTCAACACTGCGATAATTGTACTGAGATTATCACTACTCGAGTGTGTTTTTCTATCGATTCTGACTTCGTTGCCGGAATCATCATGTTTTTCTTTTTGTTTGTCACTATCCCCTTGAGGGGCGGTTTACATTGTGACTTCAAGCCATCCACTGCCGCCACCGCGTGACTTTTCTTTAATTTACTTATTATTGTCGCTTTCATTTATCATGTTTTAACACTGTATTTAATTCTGTTTTGTTTGGTTTTGTTTTACTCGTGATTTCCTTTGTGTTTTATTTTTGAGTTATACTACTCTTGTTTCGTTTTATTTCATGTACACTTTTTATTTTTTTAATAAAGAACTATTTCACGGCGGGGACCGTGAATGGTTCGTTTCTGCGGCCGCGCTGTCCCGCGGTGCTTTATACGGCCGCTGCGGGGTGGCGCGGTCTCGCAAAATAGTATTAAAAAAATGTCAACCTGGAGACGATTGAGTTGGACCGATAAGGAAGCTCTTGCTCTTACAACGGTCCTGGGTAAGCGGTGGGTAGCATTCACTACTCGAGTGTCGAGAGCATCGGTAACCTTTCGCTGGGTTAGTGATACTCTGGAAACTGAAACGGAGTTATAACGGTGTTTAGTTTAGAATTGCGCGGCTACCTTCTGACCACGCCGACCCGGAAGTGCAGCTTGGAGGAGGGCGACTGCAGCAGCTCCAGCTCGCGGTCGGTCCTCACGGGGACCTCCTCGGCGCGGGGCGCCAGGGCCAGCGAGCAGGCCCCCTCGGCCGGGATGGCGGCCAGCGCCAGGGCGTGCGTGAGGATCAGCAGCGGCTTGGCCCAGGGAACGGTTCTGCCAATCGAGAACATTATTAAATCGAGGTTGAAAGTTAAAATTACACAAACGACGCATTCTGTCAAAATAAATCATACGCTACCGCTTAACATCTGTCGCGATATATCTCCAAAAGTCTGAAAAGGGGAGTTTCGAAAAAACACAAAAGAATAATATAATTCGTTTAAAAATGTATATCTATCACGTCACATTTAAATTGCTATAACGTACCCAATTTTTGGAATATTTAAATGATTGATGTCTCAAATTATCTATTCTTACAACTTCATGCCATAAGATAAAGTTTTTAAAAATGCAAAATCTCAATATAAAGCTCGTATTATAACTAAAAAAATATATTTAAAAATTATAAGTTTTTAATAAGCCGCCTTGGTTGATATCAGTAGGGTGACTTACTCCGCGTTGGACTTGTGGGAGTTGAGGAGCTGCCACAGCAGCTGCGGGGAGCTGGTGGGGCCCTCGCACTCCAGCGTCACCCCCGCGAACGTCGTCTGGAACAATAATCCGAGCCATTTTACTTTAAACTTTAAAAAAAAAATTCAAATATTGTTTTTTAACAAAGTTTATAGTTTATTTACTGATCAGTTATTTATTTCATTTCAGTACCGATAAACCGGCACTTATTGGAAAAAATACATTTAATTGCTCGATACATACACACATAATACATATAAATATAGGGTCTCTCGGTCACTACCTGCCTCGCTAGACATATAGAAATACCTGTTTTAAGGTAGGTAGACTTTTCTTATCATTTTAACACCTTAGATCAATATCTAATATTTATTTTGAAAGAATGTACATGTGGTAAAAATCAAGAATAAGAAATATAAAAGTAACACGCTAGATCCAGGAAAAAATGAAAATAAATGCAAACGGGAGTTTTAAATTTCTTATCAAAACAGTGTCATTCGTGTTAAAACAGATCCATACAAGAAGTGGCAAGCTGAATAAAAGTAAAAAAAATGTATTACATAATATTGTCCAAAAATAATACTACGAATGAGTTGATTTGTAATAGTATTAAGATTGCTGATATCTAGGGATGGGTAAATGAAAAAAAAATATCGATATATATCGAATCGATATTTTAAAAAGTGTCGAAAATAATCGATATACATTGAGAAAAATATATCTATGTATCGATATTTATCGATGTTATTTTTTCAAAAATGTAAGAGGAATAAGCTTTTGGCGACCAAAAAAAATGGTCGCCGGAAAAAATATATCGATTATCCGAGAAAAAATATCGATGACCAAAAAAAAAGGTAACCAAAAAAAGTTCGTCAAAAATAAAATGAAAAAGGTAACCAAAAAAAGATCGCCAAAAAACGAACAAAAATAAAAAGATCACTAAAAAAAATATCGATTATCCCAGAAAAAAATATTGATATTTGATATATCACGAAAAAATATATCGACGATAAATATCAATATTTTTTACCCATCCCTACTAATATCTAAAGACCATTAAGAATTTCGTGAAATTCTCGCGAGTTTGGAATCAAAAGCTTCCGTTGTTCCGAACTGAATGAGTGCCTCACCTTGAGTGGAGTTCCTCCAGTCTTGAGCGACAGTTCTTGTGTTTCATAGCCTTCTTCGTGGTCTGGTTTCCAGATGACCTTGGCTCCCGAGTAGGCCGTCATCCCCGGACCCAGGATGCCGCTCGGCTGCAGCCAGCTGGTCCTGCCAAGTAATGTCAAGGGGTACCAATATAAAAGAAGTAAAGTGTAGACGTTTAAATATTCGCATACTGCCAGGTTGAATAAATCGCTATCGTTTTTTTAGCCACTCTTGAGACAAACGATGATTTGTGACCGAGGTTCTAAAAAGGTGTTGTGAGTGATATAGGTACATAGATTTTTTGGTCAAGGCACCGTACCGATACACGTCAATAGTGTACGTGAACGATATCTAAGCGAGAAAGAGATAAAGTTATACGACCGCTTCACGTTTGATAATAATAATAATTATTATCAAACAATTTTTAAAACTTTCCGAAATTTCTAGGTGGTTATCTTCTATTATATTAATATAATTAAATAAACTTTTCAACTTAACCAATTTATTTTCTCGTGAAGGGCATTTAGAGTCATTATTATTATAAAGACGTGACTAATATTAGTTCACTCCCTATCCTTAAAATTATTTTATGTTATACGAGCAACGGATTCGTCGGTGGCCGACTGCGCAATGCCATTAGTATAAAATCGACCTCTACCGTAGACATCGAGTGAGAACAAATTGATTTCTATCAACATTTAAAATAATCACAAAATTGTATGATGTATAAAGGTATAAAAATCTTCGATAGCCTGCCACAGGAAATTCAAAACATGGAGAATATAAGGAGGTTTAAACTGGAGTGCAAAAACTTTATTATAAAAACTTATAAATGTTTAGATTGAATGCAATATGTCTAAGTGAAATCATATATTAGCCCACACAACATTATATGTGGAACTAAATAATTAAGATAAAATAAAAATAAAAATATACAAGTACTTATTGTAGGTATATAATATTCATCACGTCAATATTGACGAAGTAAACAATGTTATATAATGAGCATCAGCATAAACGTCATCTACAGCCGTAAATACAAACGTTCATTTATTTTTTCACTACTATAGTTTCGAGAGAAACAATCCCTTTCATCATCAAGTGTAATTAATCTTCTTCTTCTTCTTCTTCTTCTTCTTCTTCTTCTTATTCTACCCCTTATCCTATTGCGTCGGGGTGTAATTAATAATATCATAAATACCGTTACGCATATTATTGATGGATTTGGCTTTAACGTTGTAGGAATTATTCCTGATAATCATTAAATAGGATGAAAAACATAAACTATGTTACCTCTACATGAGTTTAATTATGATTTTTTATTTTACTAGGTACCTAAGTTTCGAGATAAACAGAATCTCTCATCGACATGTGAAGAATTAAAGTGACTAATTTCAAATATAGAATTTTCACATTGATTAGGTGGAAATACAAGAAATCAATTGATTGTTGATTGTTGATCAATTGACAATATGAGCACAAATTACTGGTGTGAAGGTGGTTGTAACAGGAATATTGGGAGAAGAGAAGAAGAATAAATGAAAATAATTATTAAGGAAAATAATACCTTAGTTCAAATTTTTTCTCATATTGGCTGAAGGTCACTAGGGCCTCTTATGATGCGGACTCCCACCAATTCCATATTTTGGGGGGTCATCCAGGCATCCTTTTCCCTCTGGTTTCCCATGCAGGGCAAGGTGTGGTAGTCCTTGGGAGTCCATTCTTTC